>LOEQ01003318.1:251457-262360 GCA_001685075.1 Bramus lutescens
GAGTTACAAGTGGTTGTTAGCTGCCTGATATGCGTTTTAGGAAATGAACCCTGGTCCTGTGGACAAGCAGCAAGCACGCCTTTCAAATGGTTTACACTGAGCCATCTCTCCAGTCCCTTGGAGGTTCTTTGTTTCTGTCTGTGAGATCTCAATAGGCATTGCTTTATGCCTTTTTGAGGATGTAACCAATGTTTCCCCAGCTCCTGTTTCAGATGAGATCTCCCACTGAAGCCATTTCTTCGCCCTTTGGATGTGTGAGGGATTAGAAACAGTTTTACTTTTGCACCCAGTAATTTCTTCCTCTTTTCTGATTCCTAAGCCTTTGCTTGCAAACTAAACAGTTTGTATTTTAGCTCAGAGGTCTACTTTTGCATGTTTATCATAGGCAACAAGCAGAAGCCAGGTGGCTCTTTTGATATTTCACAGGAAAATCTGTTTAACTAGGTCATCGAATTCCTTAGGAATGCTGTTTAGGTTTTTTGCATTACCACATGTAAACAATTTGGCCCAACTCTCTACTACTAAGGTTAAAAAGGTTTTGTTTGTTTATTTGTTTGCTTTAATCTTCTAACCTCTTAGAACGATGCCCTGGCTTCTTTTTAATCCTCTGCTGATGCTCTCTCCTGCACTGACAGGGTTCCACAAACAGTTTAAGACTGTGGTTGGTTCTTGACCTTCCTAATGCTGTGCCCCTTTAACACAGTTCCTCATGTTGTAGTGAACCCCAACCATAAAATTATTTTTGTTGCTATTTCACAACTGTAATTTTGCTACAGGTATGAATTATAATGCAAATACCTGATACACCGGATACCTGATATGCGGCAGGCAAAGGGGCCGGGACTCACAGTTGGAGAACCACTGCCTAAAGACCCATTCATTCAGCTGAAAACAACGGCCTCCGTACCAGTGCCTCGGGTTTTAGGTTTTCATTTAATTTTCTTTTGGCTGTGCTGGGGTTGAACCAGTGCCCCCTGGCATGCTGGGTATCTTAGTTGTTTTTCTCATTGCCCTGAGGAGCTGCCTGAGAAGAAGCAACTTACGGGAGGAACAATTTATTGCTGTTCCTGGCTCATGGCATGGACCAGCTCCTATTCACAGCGTGAGAGGGCTTCATCTTGATGGATCAGGAAGCGGAGAAAGAGGGGCGCAGCCGGCATTCTCCTTTCCCGTTTTCGTCTTGTCCATGGGATGGAGCACCCATGTTCAGTGTAGACCCTCTCCTCAGTTCATGATCCCCAGAAAGTCCCTTGTAGACATTGCTGTCATGGGAGTGCCTCGATCCAAGGAAAAGTGATCAGCACACCAGGCAAGTACTCTACACTGAGCTCTATCCCCAGCTCTCCTTTTACTTTTGGTTTTGAAACAGAGTCCGATTAAGTTTTGGAAAGAGGCCTTGAATTTGTGGTCCTCCTGCTTCAGTCTCCTGGATAGCTGGCCTTTTGCCACCAGTCCCCGAAGGTTTTCAGTATCACATACTCTGCTTAGCTACTAAGTTGGCTTAAAATTAACTCAGGCTAGGAAGTATGCTGGCTCAGAAAGGAAGCCAACAAGTGATATTTTTGTGTGGTTGAGAAAGGGAGGAGGGGGGAAAAAGTCTCGCCAGTGGGGCACAGGACAGGGCACACCCAAGAACTTTTGAGAGCAATTTTATGGGTGGTGCAATGATGATTGGAAGTGGGAAGAGTTAAAGTCTGATTGACAAGGTAGCTTGTTGTGAAGTCTTTGAATGTCACGTCAGGAACTTGTACTTCATTCTGCGACAGTGGCTGCTATGGTTTCTGAGCAGAAAAGCAAAATGATCTCATCTTTGTTTGAGACAGATAATTACATAAGCAATATGATTATGTAAATTAGGTAGGTAATGTGATCTAATCTGTTTTTAAGGCAGATAATTAATTTCAAGATACTAGATGGATTATTGCATGGTAAGACTGCCGGCAGACTCCTGGTGGACAGTTATTAAGCAGGATGCTATTTCACTTCTGATCTGTTTTTCTATTAAGTTTTTTTGAGTTTTACCCTTCTGGAAAAGCTCCATCTCAACTGTATTCTCTAGCAGCTGGCATTATTTATAAGTTCTTGCCATTATTTTTTTGAAATTTATTTCATTTATATTTTATGTACAATGGTGTGAGGGTGTCAGATCCCCTGCAACTGGAGCTACAGACGGTTGTGCTCTGTCATGTGGGTGCTGGGAATTGAACCCCAGTCTTCTAGAAGAGCAATCAATGCTCTTAACCGCTGAGCCATCTCTCCAGCCCCTTACCATTATTGATTCTGCAAAGATTTGCACGTGGCTTCAAAGCAATATAGAATGTGGCCATAGTCTGAAAACCCAAGGAGGAGAAGACCAGACGAAATACAAGCACACTAGCAATGTAAGACCAGCTGCAAAACACTTAACCGCAAACAAAAATAACTCTAGTGGACTTTTTTCTGACCCAGGCTGGGTTAATTTTAAGCCAGTTGACTCATCAGTGATCATGGATATTTTATTTCATGACAATAAAGCAGACTTCCCTTCTTTTTATTACGCCAGCCACCTGTTTTGTCACCCCCCACTTGACAAAAAAAGCCCCAAAGTTTCCTGTGATTCATCATTTCCTAGGATATCTGCAGGCTAATCTGCAGAGACCATTGAGTTTAGAGTTAGCTCAATGATTTAACATCACCTTTAAGAGGAAATAATATTAGAGGTTTTCAAAAATGTATCTAAAATGGCTCTTTGAATTTATTAAACTAAATTAGAAGATTGATACTGAGCATCCTGGTGGCTAATGGAAAAAGAGAAACAAAAACTTCTCTAAAATTCAAATTGTCATAGGACAAAGCACACGAGGAACCAAGTGACTGGGAGTCATGAGTCTGAAGGCATGAATCAAACATTATATATAAGTCACAGATATCGGCTTGCCTCTACCCCCTGAGGGTTGAAGTTAAAGGCCTGACCCACCATGCCTGACAGTATCAGCAGTTTTAAAACATGTTAGAAGGGTTTCAGGAAACTTTATAAATCTCTTATGTGCCTATTTAATTTGCAATATCCATGTTTTAAATTTCCATAGTTCTGACAAACATCCTGAGATAAAACACTTGCACAGAATACATATTTGTTTTAGCTCACAGTTGCAGGAGTTTTCAGTTCAGGGTTGCGTGGGCCCTGTCATGGTACAGTGAACCAAGTTGGGAACATGTGACAGAAGGAAATTGTTTACCTCATGGCGGCCAGGAAGCAGAGGGACAGAGAAGGGGCTAGGGTCTTAAAATCCTCTTCAAGGATACTCTCCCAGTGACCTCACTTCATATGCTATGACTCAGCTTTCAATGCTTGCATTGCCTCTCATGGTCGTTGATCCAAACCATAACAGTGTAAGGTTGCAAAGGACTATCTGACAGAGTCTAATGATGGTGGTATCCTCGCTGCAATTTTTGTCTTTGTAGAATAAATTATTACAAGATCCCAAGAAGTCAGGAAGCCTACAAAGTCAAGCACTGTGCCCTTGTCTATTCTGGAAAACTCTTGTCAGTGTTGATGCCCATCATCAATATTCATTTCTTCTCGCTTTTGTCCATCGTTTTTTCCAGCAAAGATCTTGGTTTTGAAATATAGCTGTTCAAAACAAATGGCCAAAGATAATTTTCAGGGAAACACACTTAAAGCGAGACCTTTGACAGCCTTGTGCTGAGCAGTAATGACTCTGCTGCATGCAGCTGTCTGAGTGCTGTGATAGACAGGTTTCTCCCATCATAAAAGGAACCCAAGTCATCAGCATATATCCCCCCCCACCTTTCTCTTCTTTCTTTTAGAGCAAGAACAATTTGATGCCTAAATTTATGAATTGAATTAAAAGCTTAGGATTCTGAGATCCATAATTTGAAGTATAATATCTCATTCTTATATATTTTTTTCCTCCCAAAGACTTCAAAGGAAAGCATTATTTCCATCTAAGCATCGTCTTTCTGGTACGTAAAATCCTTTGTGTTTAAGATAGAATTCAATTCTATTTACATTTTCTCGGCTCCTGCCTACCTTATGCAGGGAGCTGTGCTAAGAACCTGATAAAGTGGCATGGCACTGGCATAGCTTAGGAAGGGAAACCAGAGCTGGAAGGAGTCCACAGAGCCACGAGAACAGCCATGAAGCACAGGCCCCAGGCATTATCCCAACCCAATCAGGATAGAGAGAATTGAGGGTGGTGGAATGCTGTGACATACACAGACAGGAGCAGGGACTTTAGGAAAATTAAAGTGCACTTGCCACAGTCAAAGTAGGTATGGTGTGGTTAGGAGACATCCTTGACAATGCCACAGATTTCATAGAAGCTGATACTAGGTGACAGGCATAAATATTTCCTTAACAGAGTTATGGAATGTCATCAAGCATCACCTTCCAGTGGCTCTCAAAAAGGAAACATCTTATTCCTCTTTGTGGATCACGTAGGAAGTGTCTGGGAGAGAATTAAGGTAGTGTTACACACCCATGTGCACAGCAGTTAGAGACAGCAAGCCCAGTCCCAACGATTTGAGCTGGCAGAGAGGTCAGCTCTCAAGTATCTCAATGAAGGAGAGACTGTTGCACTGCGTCCCCAGGGAGCCATCACCCTCCTTTTCTCTGTCTCCTCAAGCTGTGATAGATTTTTTTTTTTCAGCTTCTCTTTGTTATCTGCAATTCAAGTAAAAAGGAGGTTAGGCATGGTTTTGTGAAAAGATGAACCTACTCTAAGACGACATGACTTTTATTTGAGGCATGTCATCCCATTGAGGTAATTTCTAGCAGAAGCTTTAAGGATTTTCTAAGAAACCAACTTGTAGAGAAAGCTTAAGCTTTGGTTCAGAAAATCCAATGTAATGGAAGAATGGCAGGAAGGAGACTTTAGTGCACATAAAAATGATTAAAAGCACTTTACAGTCTTCATTCAGATTGTTGACTGGCAGGACATTCGTAACCTTGAACCCTCGAACCTGGAGGCTCAGTGGGAAAAAAAGTGCATCTGGGTAACATCAATCCGTTGGAAAAGTAGGAAAAACCCAAAGGGGAAGCTGACATTGAGCTGAGAGATGAGCAAATCTGTACAAGTCCCCAGTAGGGGCTGAAGTGCCTCCTTTGTTCAAACAGAAGCTAAAACAGAATCCTGTGCGATGGTCAAAGAGGGTTGCATGGGAGGTCAGGGGAGTCATGCGTCCATCTCAGACACACCCTGCTTGAGTTTCAGGCTTCTCCTTTGAAAATACAAAAATGATAAAAGCTGTTAAAAGTCTCTCTTAGGACTTTTTTGGGGGAATAAAGTAAGAACACATACAGAATATGTCTTGAGAAGGGAAATACAGAAGCAAACATTAAACATCATCGAGTACAGAAGCTTAGCACTTGCCAGACGCGGGCTTTAAGTGTATCCACCTGCTCTAGCAGCTCTGATGCTAGGGTTGTGATGTTGATGGGTTGTGACACTGAGGTTTAGAGAGGAAAAAAATACTCAAAACAAGCATGGAAAAGGCAAAGGTGAGGCCGCTACCACACAATTCTGTGTGTGGAAAGATTCAATAGGCTATCACATTCAAGCTCACCATTCTATGGTGTGCCTCTCCATGATCTGTTATTTCTTCTTCATTCTAAGTCACGCTTCTCTGCTGTACACTGGCTCTTTCCCTCAACCTCACTGAATTCATGTTTGCTCCTAACCCTTCTGCCTCCCTCCATTTCACCAACCCTCTGAGATTTCTCCCCCAGGCCTTCTGCGGAGAATCAATACTGTGCTCACCTCTGTATTCCTAGCTTCTGCCTGAATCTGGTCACTTGGGAAGTACGTAAATATTTAGTCAATGAAGGATTGAATGAAATGAATTAAGTGGGTCAATACCACCAGGCCGAGTGAATCTCTCTCTATCCAAATGCAGTCTTTCTCCAGTATCACTGGAACCTAAAGTTATGGCTTAGTTTAAAATAATGTACTTAGAACTGGAATATTTAAATCAAAAGACATTAATTAAAATCTCAGTGGTTTCCTAAGTTAGTCATGTACTATAAAAATAGAATGATATATTATTTTGGTCATGGGAAGTCAGCTGGAAGGAATGCTGAACTGAGAGCTGGGACTAGCTAATGACATGGGAGTTTGAAGCTAGAAGCAATATGCAGATATTTGAGAAAAGACTTGGGGCTACTTCATATTAATTTTGTAGCATACGGAATATCTTGTCTCAATATCATTTGAAGAATACAAAGTTTTCCTTCCTACTTAGCTATGCAGAGTTCAATTTCAGTTTTATTCTGTGAGGGTACATGCCATGTTGAAAAATGCTGGAAGAAGAATCAATGCAAGAATAATTTTTATGTAAAGAGAAGTTCAAAATAAGTTTAGTTGAACTTTAATATGTAGGCAACACTGTAATTTTAAAATGAAAAAAGTATTTTCATTTACAGCCTTGTTTTAAAATATTGGAAGATGACAAATGCAAGAATAATTATTATGTAAAGAAAAGTTTTAAAAGATTAAGTTTATGTGAACTGTAATATATAGGCAATATTGTCATTTTAAAATGAAAAAATATATTTTCATCCATTAAGAAATGATATAATTTCAAAAGTGATTTCATCATGCCAGAATGTTGATAGAGAGTGTTACTCATGTCAGTGAGATAATCTGGTTTCTCTTTTGTCTGTTTAGTATAAAGCAATCACTATGCCACCTAGCATTTATTAAAATTCATCGACAAATGATATACAACATCATCAAGGGAAATATGTCCCACTTACAGTATAATTTATCCTCCAGTGTGGGGATCATTTTCAAATGGCTTGGTAACCCAGACCATTAATTCCACGTGCTCATTATAGGTGGACGGGCTGGGACAAACTGTGAGTAGTAAAATGGGGAGTCTGTGGACCGAAAACTCTGAAGTAGCTTGCTTTCTGTGGCTGTGATAAACCACTCAGACCAAAAGCCACATGGGGAGAAAGCACGCTTATTTGGCTCATGCTTCCTCATCTTGTTCTTCACCGAGGGAAGCCAAGGCAGGAACTTAGGCAGGAGACTGGAGATGGGATCTGAAGTGCAGACCAAGACAGAGTGCCGCTGCCTGGTTGGCTTCCAGGTTCAGGTTCATCATATATAGCCTAGGACCGCTTTCCCAGGGTGGTGTGGTTCACGGTGGGCCAGGCTAGTCTAATCAATCATTAGCCAAGACAATCGCCCATGGATACGCCCACAGGCCAATCCGATGGCGTGGATTCTTCAGCTGAGGGTCTCTCTTCCCTAAGTGTATCTAGTCTGTGTTAACTGACAAAAAATAAAAACTAACCATCACAGACCTCCTGACGTACCATTTCAAGCAAACTTTCGAGCACAGAGCATACACACATGCATATATAGTATACAAACCCCACATCCAATCACTTTTTTTGACAATTACAATTTAAGGCCAATTTGGGCTCTTTAATTGTTCTTTTTTTTGAGACAACCTCAGTTTGCAATAAAGTTAGTCTTTTATTTGTATTTTAGCCTAAAATATATTAGTATGCATTCTTAAAGCGTAAGAACTCTTGAAATATAAGTGGATCATAATTATTAAACCTAAACACACTTAAAAAATTAATTTTTGTGTATATATGTGTGTGTGCGTGTAAGTGCAAATGGAAATCAAAAGGCAACCTTAAGTGTCATTCCTAAAGATTCACACACCCTGTCTTTTGTGACAAGGTTTCTCACTGGAACCTGAAGTTCATGAATTAGGCTTGGCAGGATAGCTGGTGAGTCCCAAGGATCGTTCCTGTATTTGCCTCCCCAACAGTGGGATTACAAGCACATGCATCATGCTCAGATTTTTAACATGGGTGCTGGGAATTAAATTCAGGTCCTCATATTCATGTGGTAAGCACTTCACAAACTAAGCTATCTTCTAGCCCCCAATTTCTTTTTATACACACATTTCTTTAAAAAAAAACCCCAACTTTTATTGATTATTTTTATGAGCTCTTTACTTAGTGTTCAAATTAGTCTGGTTATATTATAACTTTAAATAGGTGACTTGTCTGAATTGAGACACAAATAAGGTCTATAGAATTTATTGCTGCGGAGTGGTGGTGGCACACGCCTAAGCCTAATACAAAACTATGTATTCCAGCACCCGGGAGGCAGAGGCAGACAGATCTCTGTGAGTTCAAGGTCAGCCTGGTGTACAAGTGCTAGTTTCTAGGACAGGTTCCAAAGCTACCCAGAGAAACCCTGAAAACTACCCCCCTCGCAGAAAAAAGAATTTATTGGCATATTTCATATTCTTTTAATCTGTTGGTATTTCATTTTTCCTTGGCGTGCCTCAAATCACTGCTCTCTTGCCTCTGATTCAGGAAAGCTGGGATTATAAGTGTGTGCCAACGTACCCATCCATGAATTACTAATTCGGGAGATAGGGCTCCTTGTTTGTTAAGCTACCATATCTATGCTTTTCTGGTTCCATCTTCATAGTGTCTGCTGAAAAAATGCTTATCTTCCTTGCATTTCCCATGAGCTTGGTAGTAAGGCATAGAAGTTTAATGCTTCAAATTCAAGTTTTGATAGCAATACTTTCTTTTTAAAATTTTTTATCTTGTTTTATTTAAATAACTTTTTTCCATTTATTTTACATACCGACCACAGTTTCCCCTCCCTCCTCTCCTCCTGGTCATCCTGCATTGCCTCACACTCCGAACCATCTGCTTCTTCCCATCTACCCACCTCCTCTTCCATTCCTCCTCTGCCTTCATTCAGAAATGGGGAGGCCTCCCAAGAGCTTGAACAAAACACGGCACATCAAGTTGAGGCAGGGCCAAGCTCCTCCCTTTGCATCAAGGCTAGGCAAGGTAATCTAGCATGGGGAATTGATTCCCATAAGTTAGCTAAATGCCAGGTACAGGTCCTGATCTCACTGCAAGGAGCTTTACGAAGAGAACATGTTATGTAACTTCACATGCATGCCGAGGGCCTAGATTGGTTCCATGGAGTTTCCCTAACTGTTGGCCCAGAGACCATGAGCTCCCATGAGCTCAGGTCATGTATCTTTGTGGGTTCCTATACATGATCCCCCGGCGCCTGCAATCCCTCCCCTGGCTCCTGCAATCCCTCCTCCCTTTCTTCCGCAAGACTTCTGGAGCTCAGCCCAGTGCTTGGCTGTGGATCTCTGCATTTGCTTCCATCAGGACGGAATGGAAGAGCAACAAAAGAAACATCTTGATGCAAGGGGCATTTTGGGCTTAGGGAGAAACCTGGTCCCAGGGAAACTCCCAGGAATCCACAAGGATAACCCCAGCTAAGATTCCCAGCAATCATGCAGAGGGTGCCTGAACTGGCCATCTCCTATAATCAGATAGGTGACTACCCTCATTGTCATCAGAGATGCTCTATCCAGTAACTGATGGAGGCAGGTGGTAATACTCTCCAAGTGTCTTTGCATCCCTCCATAAGAAGGCACTGAGTGATATCAACCATGGTTGCTCACTGGGTCCAGATTTAGTTGATATAGGTTATAAAAGGCTGTTTAACTAATAAAAATTTTTTGTTTTAAAGAAGGAATAGTGTTTACCATGTCCTGTACTGAGAACCCAGATTTCTGTGAAAACAGGACTCAAGTAGTTGCTTTAAACTAGGGATTACTTTCTGTCATGGATGATGATTTTGAAGAATACAGACATTACTGGCAGCTGTGGTTCTGTGGCCTGTTTTCTCCAAACTGTCCAGCAGGCGACCACATGCTCTTATGCTTTTCTCAGTTTCTTGTTTTATTTATGCAAAGTACAAGAAAATAAAAAAATGTAGCTTCAATTAAAAAACCGAAATTTGCCAATGGCATGATGCTCTGATTCTACCATTTTTTCCTTCATATATTAGTCATATAACATATCCAAATTTTCCCTTCAGTAATTACAAGTATGAGGTATAGTTAAAACATGTAAGCCCAGAGAACTCTTTGATTTCATAGCACCTTCACCAGTTCTCAAGGTAACAAGTTGGTGCCCAGCATCTTCTATATGCAGCCAATGACATTTCTTTTAGGTTCAACATTGACTAATGGCCTAACATGCTTTTGATGTGTTTCAATTAACTAAAACTGCTATTTCTTTGTTGTTCAAATGATCCATCATTGGTCAGTTGGAGATTCTTCAGCTTGACTCCTACAGTCCTTTTGCCATAATACCTTAGACTTCTTTTAAGGATCACAATATTTTAGGCTTACCTTGTACTTTTCTTGCTCTAGAACGCCAGGCAGCTGTTTATAAGAACAATTGTGGTTTCTTTTTTCCTTTTTTTTAAAAAAAAATTGATTCTTTGGGAATTACACATCATGCATCCCAATTCTACTCATTCCCAAGTCCTTCCATATCTGCCCTCTGCTCTTATAGTCTTCCCACCAACAAAAGAAAAAAAATAAATGCTAGTCTAAATTTTTCCTTTTTCTGTATCCCATACCTGGGGAAGCTAACCCATTCCTACCATGATGGCCTTAATTTGCTGACGTGGGCAGTGTCCTCATGACATCATACTTAAATGCCCCTCTTAATATTCAGTTGAATCTCAAACTGAGTCTTGGAGAGAACCTTCAGATCATAGTTCCGAGTGACCATTTATTGCATCTCACTTCAAAGAGCCAAGTCTCTTGCTAATCTTAAAATGGCTCCCTTAGGTAAGATATGTTCTTCCCTGCTCCCATATCCACTCTTCCTCCATCCCAACCATCCCATTTCCCCAAGCTCTCCCCAACGCACCCCTTCTCCCTTCTCTCTCCCCATCTCCCCTTCCCCCCAACCACCCTAACCCCCCTGCTCCCAATTTTTGCCTGGCGATCTTGTCTACTTCCAATATCCAGGAGGATAAACATATGTTTTTCTTTGGGTTCACCTTCTTATTTATCTTCTCTAGGATCATGAACT
>LOEQ01003318.1:266571-279837 GCA_001685075.1 Bramus lutescens
CAGGTTGTTGGAGGAATTCTTGCATTGGTGCCTGCCCGTCTCTTCCTTCAAATGCATCCAGGAGAGTCTTGGCATCTTGGTCCAATCTATGCTGTGACTGACTCTGAGTGGATCTCCTCAGTGCAGGAGCAAGAACTCTTCCTGGGCCAAGGACCTCGCAGACAATAAGGCAGGTTTGGGGGAGGCAGGGTCGTGCGGAATAAAGTAGTCCCTGCAGCAGGAGCTGGAGGTGCCCTGTGCTCCTTTCCCGGACCGTCCACCCAGCCCCAGGATGGCCCCCACTCACCGGTCTGGATGGTTCTCCTCGGCACAGGGACAGCGACTCCTGGAGGTCCAAGGACCCCACAAACAAAAGGGCAAACTTGGGGGGAGGGGAGGGTCATGTGACTGTTATTATAATTTCTTATGAGAACATGACACAGCCGTCAACCAGTCATTATTCTGGTTCTCAAGTGTTCCCAGAGAGCGCAGAAACAGACAACTTCCTAGATTTGGGTTCTGTTGACAGTATGCTGTGTTTGTACTTCAGGGCAGACCCATCTGCTGTGGTCTTAGCCCTTCTCTTTCGTCTGGGTGTCCTATTCTGTTCCGTTTCCACGCAATGCCTTACAGTTTCCTGTGGTATGACGATTTGCCCCAATTTTCTAAGGTGACATTGAATTCATTATTTCATCTTTATGTAAATTTTAGAATCACAAAGACTTCCTTATCTTGTAAAATATATTTTGATTTGAGATTTTGTGAAGGATCTGGAACCTGAAAAGACACTTCCCAATTTGGGTTATTGGAATCAAGAACACTTTAGGACAACGGGCACCATCCATGCTGAAGGTAGGCTTGGCATTGGGCTCAATATATGCTCTGGATAAACCCTTTCCCTTTGAGACCAGGCACCATCCATGCTGAGAGTGAACTCTCCTTCTTGGGGTCTTAGCATCATTATTTCCCCTGGAGAGAAGCCCCACAAATTTTTATAGTAGACTTCTCCTCCTCTATTGTACTTATGTGGAGGGTGAACTCTTGTCTTGTGATTGGCTACCACTTTTGCTGAAGATAGATTGTACCTGATTAAGATTGGGCACCTTCTGTTCTGAGAATGGTCCTTACTCCTACCCTGGGATTGGGCACTAGTCATGTTTAGGGTTGAATTTTCTCCCTCAGGTGGATTCTTCCCCCTGGGGGTGGCCACCTATTGATAACTCAACATCTAGGCTGCTCATTAGATGTCCCTTGCCTTTCCTTAGCCCTTTCTCTTACTTGTGAGCACAGATATCCTGTTGTTCTTGGTGATTTGAAGCCTGCTGCTTATGGGAATACTGTTTTATTTTTGTTGTACATGTCGTTTATAGACCTTGTTTTTGTTTTCAGAACAATGATTCCCTCCATCTTCATTGGGGGAATAGAGGGGAGTTTAAAAGGCAATCATGGGTGCTGCTACAACTGCCTTTTGCCCATGGGATGTTTTACAACAACTGTGGTGGTGGCGGACATTTTAAGACATGTAAAAGCCAAGGTCAGTTTTTTTCCTTTGTAATAGAAACATCCTTTCTTCTAAGAAGCATATCAGATGATAAACAAGATATGTAGTCAGAGGCTTCTTGTTCATTTCCCAGCTGCCCAGGCCCAAAACAACCATACACAAACTGTATTAATTAAAACACCACTTGAACAATCATTTAAGCACATTCCTGGCTAAATCTTACATCTTAAATTAACTAATTTCTATTATTTTATATTTTACCATGAGGCTCATGGTTTACCAGTAAAGTTCTGGATGTCTGTCTCCTTCTTTCCTTCTCTATCTGCTTGGAATTTGTGTCTTGCTCTATTCCATACTACAATTGCCCCACAGCAGCTTCTTTATTAACCAATGGCATTTACAGCATACAGGGGGGAATCCCAATCAAAGATGCTTTTGGATAATATAGTGAAAAAAACACTCAATAAAATCTGAAAAACTTCAAGGATTTCAGGAGAAAAGGCCACCGAAATTCAACCCCTTCCCAAGTAAATTAGGAGAATTATGGTGATCATCAAGAAAACGCCGCACAGATATGCCTACAGGAAAAAATGATGGAGGCAATTCCTCGATTGAAGTTTTCTTTTCCCAGGTGACTCAAGTTTATGTCATGTTGGCAAAAAGGAGCCAATGTAGAAGGGAATAAAACAGGTAGTCTTCCCCAGTGAGCATGGGCATCATCTATTTCAATTTTTATTTATTTATTGCAGTACTAAAGATTAAACCGACATCCTTGCACATGCTAAGCAAGTACTTAACCAACTGAGCTGTATCATAGCACTACAGATGTTACCAAAAGCATTGGAGACCAGGATAGAATAAAAAAGACAGAATGCAGCTTCTTTCTACTTGACTTGTGGGAGGTGAAAAAATTAAGCTTTCTCCTGCCATTGGCATACTGGTCCAAAGGTCTTAGATTCAGACCATAATCTGCACTGTTAGTTCTATGACTCTTAAATGTGACACTCTTGTGGTTTGAATGAGAAATCTTCCCATTCTCTCACTTGTTTGAACACTGATCCTAAGTCGATGGGGCTGTTTGGAAGAGGGCAGAACAGTTAGGAAATGGAGCCTTTCTGAAGGAAGTAGGTCATTGGGGGCAGGTTGTGTGTGTGTGTGTGTGTGTGTGTGCACGTACGCACATGTGCACACACACATGCATATGTTCAGGTTTTGTAACCCATCTCTACTTCCTGTTTATGATTTATTTATTGAGTATGAGTGCAGCGTGACTCATCAGCCTCCTACTTCTGCCATCATTCCTTTCCTGTCTGCTGTCATTTCTGCCCCTCCATGATGGACTGTATCCCTCTAGAACTGTGAGCCAAAGCAAGTCAACTCTCCTGGAAGTTGCTCTTGTCGGGGTATTTATCACAACTGGAAAAGAAGCAAACACCCTGGCTTTGCAGTGTCTCTTGATGCAGAAGGCAGACCATAGTGCTTCCTATCCTTTTAATCACATGAGCTAATGTTTTACAATAAATCTCTTGATATATTTATTATGTCAGTGTATTTCCTATTGATTGTCTTATTTTTATGAAATATGACAAATACAGGATGGTGTGCGTGTGTGTGTGTGTGTGTGTGTGTGTGTAGGTAGACTAGAAATCAACAGCAAGCGTTTTCCCCAGTTTATACCTCATTTTTTGAGACCTCACTGAATCTGTAGCTCACTGGCCAGTGAGCCTCAATGATTGTCCTGTTTCCTAGTGCCCAGATTCTAGATGCATGCTCACATGCCCAGCTTTTTTGTTTTGTTTTGTTTTGTTTTTGGTGGCTGATAGGGACTGAACTCAGGTCTTTGAGTTCATGTGGCAAGCACATTGTCAGCCGAATCATCTTCTGAGCCCTATTTTCAAATATCAACGCTAATGCAAAAATATCCACAGTGAACAACATATCAACATTTTACATAAAGTAGGACTCAGTCCCAGTGCCATGATGAGCCATGTTGGAGCCTGAGGCAAAAGGAAAAACATATTATACATAATGATACTGTCTTTGTTTAAAAATTAGATATTTGTTCATCATGGTTGCTCTGTATTAATTTTAATTTACTAAATTGCTAGATGAAAAGCTTATTTCCTGGATTGTCAAGTGTTTTTAAAGCACCCTAAAATTTTGGTGACTGAGGTGAGTGCTCCACTGCCCTTGTCCTTGTCCCGAGCCTGCTGCAGTCATTTGGCCCTCCCTCCCTCAGTCCCTCCGTCTCCCCCTCCCTCAGCCCATCTGCCTTCCTATGTTAGTTACCTTTTCATCACTGTGACCAAATAACTGGCAAACACAGTTTATGGGACAAAGGATTTATTGTGGTTAATGCCTTCAGGAAAGATCAGCTTGTCACTGCAGGACAAGACCAGCTCCTAGGGTACACCTTGCTGGCATCCAAGCAGACCCAGAACTAGAATGCATAGATCTGAAGCAAAGAAACCTCTCATCTCTGGCTCCACCACCCAGAATCCAGGTTCCTTCAGTGAGGCTTCATTTCCTAAAGATTCTACATCTTCCCTAAACAGAGCTACCATCTAGGGACCTGATCCTCAATAAACACATGAGCCTATGGGGCATATTTCACATTCAAACCACACCTTCCAATACCAGGGTCAGTATGGCGATATTGGAAGCTCTGGCTTTTTTCTGTTCCCTTTGGGCATGTGGACTTGATTTTGTCTGTTCCAGAGTCAACAGAGACTGAAGCATCTTTACCTGCTGCCTCTAGAACTCCTAAGGACCCCTCTCCATTTATGGAATACATCTCAATCTCAAAGTCTCTTGAGCTTGGAAGCCAGGAGGACCATGGACACCACTTCCTTTCTCTGTTCATGCCCCAAATCCCCAGAGTACCACTAAATATAGCACAGGTGTCCAGAGTCAACATTCACAGTAGGTTTGACATAATGGGAGAGGATAGCACACAGACTTCCAAACTGAACTGAATAATAGATGCCTTGTTCCTGCCCTGGGGAATTTCTCATAGTCTGTACTCTGATTTGTCTTTTTCTCCCTATTCTTCCTATTCAGAACAAAGTGTGACACTCTAGAAAGTGTGCCCAAACTCTGGACACTGCAATACAACGCTGATATCTAAAAAGTTCACATTTAAGAACCATGCAATCAAGTTACAAAAAAAATCACAAGAATCTTATTTTTGAATTAAGTTTATACGTTTTGTTGTTGGATCCTTTTAATAGCTGTCCTCACTCACTTGAAGCTGCTTGTACCTGAAGGGTACAGAATAGAGATGACTGTCAGTACACCAGTTTTTACATATGGAATATGCTGAACTAAAGGCAATTGAGGAAAAGCACACACAAGAAAAGTTCTGTGCCATCTTGCGCTGTACTTGTAGAGATGTTTCCATCACTGTGGCAAGATATTTGAGGCAACCCGCTCACAAGAAAGAAAGATTTGTTCTGAATCACGGTTTCAGAAGTTTCAGTCCATGATTGTTTGGCAGAGCATCATGATGGGCAGTACCCAGCAGAAGGATCTTGTTCACCTCATGATGCCTGAGAAAGGGGTAGAGAGAAGAGGAGGAGGGAGAGGAAGATGAGGTGGAGGGGGTGAGAGAAAAAGATGAAGAGAAGGAAGAAGAGGAAGAAGAAACCAAGGTCGTAATATTCCCTTCAACTTCTGATCCTCAACAACCTCACTTTCTTCTGGATTGGGAACCAAGCCTTTAGTACATGGACTTTGGAAGACATTCAGGATGCCAGTGGTGACACATCTTTCAGGGAGGGTGATTTACGGAGGTCAGGACAGGAAACAGAGCCAGAGCAATGATGGCTGCCTTATTAAAGCACATTGTCTTCCACTGGTTTTCCTCATGTATTTTCCTTTCCACCCAAAAGCCTGTCACCTCTTTGGTCTTCTCACTTCTCTACAAAATTATTGTTCTTTGTCAAGATGCTACACAAACCTAGATGCTAGCCACCCGTGTGGTGCTATCACCATTGAGGTCTTTGTGGGTACACACAATGTTCAGAAACCTTTTTTTTTTGTTAATTAGTATCTTGTCCATCTAATGATAGGGATTAAATCCCATGATATACAGAAGGAAAAAAGCATTTTCTCCCCTTTTCCCTTATGCCCTCTCCCTCCCTCCCTCCCTCCCTTTTTTCTTTCCTCCCTTCCTATTCCACTGTTTAGGATGCTGAGAATACAGCAGAGAATAAGCCAAGATTCTGTTCTTTATAAAGTTAGTGGTTGACTAAGGACAGATATAAGATAAACAAGTGTGTGTGTGTGTGTGTGTGTGTGTGTGTGTGTGTATCCAGCAACTCAAGCAGTGGTAAGTGCTAAAAATACTCCCAGCATGACAGCTGGATATAGGGAACAGGGAGGGCTGGTGAACAAGACCAACACATTTACCATTTTTAACACTTTAATCTCTCCATCAACATCTTCCACATCTATCTTTACTGATACGAAAAGTGTGTCTGTAAGGTCATTCTTTCCTCTCTAAGTTATCAAAAACCTTTCCTGCATGTTACATTACCTGCTGAAGAATAATTGCCAAACTTTAGCAACACAGCCTGCAGATTAGACAAAGCCAAGTTTGCTGTAGTATTCAGGAAGGGAGGGAATTTCCTCCACCAGGTTACCAAGGGTCTTTGGGAGAGGGGAAATGATCAATTTCTATCAAGAGCTGGAAGTTTGGTGTAACTCTCAGAGCTTGATCTGGTTACAGGACAGATTATGTTTGACAATTTAGGGTTGGTGGCTACACAAAGCAGGGACCCTGAGACAAGGGGCTCAAGTACTTAAGGAAGCGTAATCCTTTCTCTTGGTGTTTTCTACAAAACATTGATGGGTCTATCAGGCATTTTTCGTAATGAGCAACCAAATCACTTCCCAGGGTAGGAGTACTCAGGAATGATACAGTTATGCTAATAAAGCTGTAAAGACAATGGGACTAGAGGTGTGTTTATGAGATCACTCTGATTATAATAGTAAGTTGACTACATAGCCAAACCAATGCATTTCATTTATTTATTGCAGTGGGAAATGAACCTGGCGCCTTGGGCTTGTTAGGCAAGCACACTGCCACTGAGTTATATCTCCAGCAACACTAAAGTTTGAAAGCTTTGTGTCATTCCCCAAAATTATAATATGAGCTACATTTTTAAGTTTTAAAGAGTCATGTTTAAAACTATGTGCAATGTCATGATTATAAGTGATTGCTGCTTCCTGTTCTGACAGTTCGGAGATATTTTGACAGCCAGCTTTTTTGTCAGGAACCTTTATAGTCAAAAATAGGAAAAGAATGTTGCCTCTGCCCCATCCTAAATCTATAGAAATAAAATATATGGAAATGTATTGTTATACTCACTTAAATTGATTGTGATCCAAACAGATTGGATTTGAAGCCAAAATGTTCACCACTAGATCATGTTGTTATTACTTTTTAAACTTTTTTTCCCATATTGATGAATTTTTTTTTTCAGAGTCTCACCATATAGCCCAAGCTGACCTTGAACTCACTATGTTATCCAGGCTGGCCTGGACTTGTGATCGTCGTTCCATAGAATCCTGGAGTGAGTTTATTTCTCCCTTTTAAAACTTGAGCCCTGACTTTACTCAGAGCCTCATGGAGATGAGATCCACTTGTGATGGTGGTGGTACTCAGGACGGAGCAAGGAGATAGGGCTGAGAAGGCATGTTTGGCAAGTTCCCCAAAATTCTTTTAAAAATGCTCTGGCCAATTTAGAGAAGTGGGTCATAATTCATGTGTGGCAGACGGGGCCATTCATCCTCTCTGATGCATTTCAGTTACTGCACAGCTGTCAGGCCAAGGAAGTTATAAATCTTCTGACGTGTTAACACTCACGTTTAATTAATACTAATAGGCAAAGCTGTCTCTAGAGGGAGATGATGTGATGGTGAGGATAACATCTGGGAAATAGATAATAAAGGTAGTGTGTGAACTAATTATTTCTAGATCAATCTGGTCTGATAGCTAATAGCATTATCCTTTGCTGAGGTTTTTCAATAATTTGGGTTTTTTTAGAGGAATTCTTCTGTGATTTGTATTTGGTCCTTTCATGCTTATTTTAAAAGGCTGTATACAGTTCTGCCATTTCTTTGGAAAAGGTGGGAAAATCACACATATACTCATCAAGTTTCTTATGCAATATTTTAGGACTGTTTTTCCCATTCTTGACATCCATCAGTTTCATCCCTGTCCCAGATAGGTTCTTTGGGGCTCTGGGCTTTGGGCTATAACTGTGTCCAGAGGCTTGATTTCCAAATGGTCCTTGGGCTCAATCAAAGTCAAGTTGACTCAGCAGCATTGAGCAATGAGGCATTCATATTCCTTTAACTACTTCACCTTGCACTTTTGTGCACTAAAAGATGGTCTGAATGGTGACTTTCTTCCAAAGGCCTTGAATCAGTTTCTATGTAGATAATGAACAGCCCACAAAGATTTCAGAAAACACCCACAGCGTGCATGAAAGACTCACTCTGGCTGCATTCAATATATAATGTTTCTGAGATTCACTAGGAAGAAAGCTTTATCAGACTTCTGTTTTTACACACACACACACACACACACACACACATACCCCTCACCTGCACAGTTAAGGTAAAGTCTGGCTAAGTGGCCATTTTGGGGATTTCAAATGTTAGTCTTTCTCAGACATGGATGGTTTTGAGTAATGTGTATCTATCTATAAAGATGAATGAAGCAGTCCAACAATGTTTCATCTAGGTGCATTTTTCTTTCTCTCCAGACCCCAGTGATGGCCTTTTCACTTCATTTTTTATCTAAAAGTTTCCACTAATGTAAGAATTGCCCTGTTTATTAACTTCAGGGGATGCATTTGAGGATCTTTAGTGATAAAGTTTAATATCCAAACTAGGTGCAGTGAGAGAGTAACAATAACAACTATAATGAAATAGGGCAATTGTTATAATGTTGTTATAATAGCTATGTGACTGTGGTTTATCTCTTTCTGAAAATATCTTATACTCTATTCACTGAAGTCTGGACTCTCATCTTACAGAAAGATCAATGTCTGAAAGAAGAAGAATATTGCAGATTTAGTCAGTGGGTGAAGAATAGGTAATAGGAAGCTGTACTTACAAACCAACTTGTCAGCTCCAAGGGGCTGAGGAGTGACAGACATGGGACAGGAAGAATGAGGTACATATAGGCTGATAAATGGGAAGAGCATTTGAGTCTTTTCTGGCAAGAAGGTGAGAGTTTCTAATCATGGTGTCAGGTAGGCATCTTAAGTCTTAAAGGGAAAGGAGAAAGACTAGACAAATCTAAGTCTTGTTAACACCATATTCAACATCTAGGCAAAGCTTTTCTCGCATGATGCGTATGTCTATATGTATAACTGAGTAGGAACTGATCCAAAGGTTAAGGCAGCAAAGATGGTGAACATATTACAAAAGCTAAGATGCTTGACCTTCGTTGTCAATTTAATGGGATTATAATTATCATGGAAACACATATGTGTGTCTATGAGAATGCTTCCAGAAATGAAAAATCTAAATTTGGGCAGCACCATCCTATGGACTGGAGTCCCAGGCTGAATAAAAAGAATAAAGTGAACCAAGAAAGAATATTCATCCCTCTGCTCTGGCTACATATGTAATGTCACCAGCTGCTTTAAGTTCTCACTGGCATGACTTCCTTGCCATGGCAGACTGTACTCTCAAAGGATGAGCCATAAACCTTTCTTTTCTTAAGTGTCTTTTCTCTGGTATTTTACACCAAGAAGAAAGTAACTGCTACAAAGGCAAAGACACCAATCCTTCTCACCTTCTTCAGTTACATGGTAGTATGTATTGGTCCAAGGGAAGCATCAGCGGTTTCAAGAAAAGTGAACACTGAGTCCCTGAAAAGTCACTTAGGCCACCATCATCATTATGACCCATACATCAGAGGTATCATCTATAGCAAAGCTTTTCAGGAACTAATAATGTATTGTCCAGACATGCAGTTTCCAAAGTCGCTGAGTTTTAGAAGTCAGGCAGGAGCTAGTAATACTAAATGATTTATTTAGGTTTTCCCTCTGTAACATTTCTTCTACTTGTTTATTGCTGATAGCTGAAAGCAGGGAAAGTCAAGTGTAGATAAGTGGGGACTGCTGAATACCAGCTAGCATCTCCATGAAGTTGCTCTAAAACTCTCCTGCTTTGGGCTTCCCATTAGGAGAATGAGATGGGATGGGTCTGCCAGTTCTTTCTCTAAATCAACATTGAAGAAAGGAAAAGAAAGTGTAGACCTGAGAAGCAAGTGTGATGATAGCACAGATTTCCTGGGAGCATGGTAGACATGGAATGAGTTAGGAAGGAGGTTGCAGAAAGACAAACAGCCTGGGGAGAACACTGTAGGCTTGTGGGTTAAGAGGCAGGTTGGGGAAAGAAAAGCCTGGGGAGAGCATTGTAGATGCGTGGGTTGGGAGGAAGATTAGGGAAAGAATCACAGCCTGGGAGAGAGCATTGTAAGCACATGGGTTGGAGAATAGCACTCAAATTGCTTCCTTTTTCCTTGATCTTGGGGCAATGATTACCATATACTCTGCTTCAGACACCAGCTCTTTATAACCAATTCCTGTGGTGCTAGGATCTTAAATGCAGTACCAAGGTAGAAAAAGACCCTTGTGGGAGTGAGGTATTTATAAAGTTAGATGAGGAGTGACCAGCCACATTTCCTTTATCCTGTCCTTGTAAATCCATAGAGCAGGCAGATTGTGGCCAAGGATGCTGCTTAATCTTGATACCTACCCTTTCAAGATGAATCTCTAACCAGAACAAGCACTCAAAAATGCCAAGCACTGTGTGTGTGTGTGTGTGTGTGTGTGTGTGTACAAAACAACAAACAACACTGTGCTACTTGGGCTGCAGCAGCAGAGTTGCAAGCTAAAAACCTGTCTGAGCTGCATGGAGAGAATCACTAGCACTATGACAGAGCTGACAACGTTCAAATGGGGAAGGACAGAAGATGTTGCCGATGCTTGAGCATCTCTTCCCCTCCCATGCAAAGCTCTGATGACAGCATGTATATCAGACACCAGGCCTGTTTGGAAAAAAGGTGTCTTTAAAGCTTCCCTTCTGGGTTTATTGGCCAATGGATAACATTTACTGCCAGAACTGGTTATTTTTTAGCTGCACCAAGCACTGTTCTTTTCTGAAAGAACATGCAAATTGGATAACACAAGGTTTTCATTGCATGAAAGATGCCACAAACAAAAGTAGAAGTGACAGATATTAAGAAATTGCTTGACAAAACCCCAAACTGAGAAGGGACCAACACCTAGAATACAGAATGAACTATGGAGTTCGGCAAATCAAATAGAAGGGAGGAACCCTAACATAAAAACAAGCTGAGACCATGAATAGGCAATTTAGAGAACAGAAAGCCCTAAAGATTGGCATACACTAAAAAGCTGCTTAAATTCATTATTCATCAGTATTTAAGTTACATTATAATGAAAGGGTTCACACACAATAGCCTTGAAAAACAGCAGGGATATGGAATCCTGTGATTATGCATGGCTGATGGGGATATAAATTGACAAAACCATGCTACATTCTGGAAGGAAACAATCAAATTAACCATATGTGTACTCCAAGGCTCAAGAGTGTTATTCCTTATAATCTCATAAAGAAGCTCATGAATAGTATTTCTCAGGAACATGCTTGTAGGTGTTTATCATGGTGCTTTGCTTTGTTTTCCTAAGTGCTGGAAGCAATCTGCTGGGTTAGAGGCCAGGGGTGATGTTCTATGTCCACTCTGGTATTGAGAGGAGTGACTAGAACAAGGCACTGCATGAACACAGAACAATGCCAACATGTCTTAATCAGAGTCCTAAATAGTTAGCACAGGAAAGAATGCAATCTGTAGCACTGATATCTAATACTACTTATGTGAAGCTGTAGGAAATATATACAATATCAAAATCAACAAGAATAAGCGCAGGCAGCAGAGTATTCATCAGAGACATTGGAAAAGTTGACAGGGTTGTTGAAGGGAAAAAGGAATGGGCAAGGAAAACAATGAGAATACAGTAGATGAAAGGAAAGAGCCTATAACAGACCATTGTTTAAAGAAATTCTAAGAAAATGTTAGAATGAATTGGTTCATGAAAAGTTCCTAGATCTGAAGAAAACACAGGTACAGATGGATGGGAGATAGAATAAGTACATCAATTTGAGATTAGGAGACCTGCCTCTCATAAGATTTCCAGTGAGCAGATTGTGTAACAGTCTCCTACAAATTAAAACATCCCAACCTGGAGAGTGGCTTATAGTTAAGATTCAGGAAGTAAACAACTCTTAAGTCTCAGGCTTCCTGAAACTTACAGGATTCATAAGATCCTTCCCCAAAATTATGTGAACAAGAACAATTTCTTGGGAGGAGAATCTTCAATAAGCAGAACTGCCTGCAAGCTATGCGGGGAGATCCATGGAAACAGCTTTTGTGAGTGGTTACTAATGCTAAGGTAGGCTTTTTATGACGTATCTGCCTTGAGTGATCCATGGTGCTCCAACGTGTGCTAGCTATATCCACATAAAACTTGAGAGAGCTTGAAAAGTAATTCTAGGAAAAAAAAAAGAACAGAGTTGAGCAGAGTTTCTTGGTAGCCACATTTTTTTTCTAGATGGGCTTGTGGTGAGCAAGGGCACGGTGGCTACTTTAGGAGAGGTGCAGTAAAAACTGCGTGGCTTCTTTTAAGAAAAGCAGTGGCTTCCTGGTTCACCAGCACAAAAAGCTCTAACTCTTTCTCAGGAGGTCCAGCTATGGCGCATTTAAATGGGTTCTGTGAGCAGCATGTTACAAACTGCTTAATGGCTCAACATGGACCCGCTGCATATTTAGAACTGGGGTGGTGTGCGTGACTTGTGAGTCACTGAACATGCCTCTACCATGCTGGGCTGGGTGGAGCAAGAAGGCAGGGCCCTGTTGGCCCTAGCCACACCCACTTAGCCTAAAAAAGTGGTTCTAGTCAGAAAAGGATTACAGCTACACAATAAGGACATATTCAGACATAAAAGACCTCTAAATGGGTCACAGTGTGTGTAAAAAATGTATGTAGGCTTAGAAGAGAGAAGATAAAGAGTATAGAGAGTCATAAAAAGAAGTAAATTGGTTTAGAAAAATAAAGTCTTTAAAGAAACAGTACAGGCAGTCATAGATTAAAAGAGTAAAGATAATAAAATAAATACTAAAAAATAATAGAGTAAAAAATAAGTCACATAAAAATGGAAAATACATAGAGTCTGGATTATGTATACTATTGTGTTTTCTTTGAATTTTTTGACTGTGAAAAAGTTAAGTAACCAAAAAATATGCTTTAAAGGCATCTTTTCATCAAAATTTGGGTCTAAGAATATGTTGCTTTAGAAAAGAGGTTCTTCTTTTGTTTCCACAGAGGATGAGAACCTGTGGAATTCTTCCAGACTAATGTGGTTTGATAGACCAAAAGCCCCGGGAAAGTTGCCTTGAACACCCCTCAAAAAATTAATTCCCTCAATAAACAGCAGGAAGGAGTTTGGAAAGAACTACATCCATATTCCCAATTATTGTTGATAAATGCTTCTTTTCTTTTAAAGGGTGATAGGCTATGAGATGAATTGGTATGGCTCTTGCTTTACTGATACAAATTTAAAGTCAATTTTGTTATATGTATATTTCTGCTCTTGATTAAGGTTTTATATTTGTGCAGCTCATTTAAAAATGTGATGTATAATTAAGAAATACAGGTTAATAGAGAGTCATCTATAATAGT
>LOEQ01003318.1:279848-291275 GCA_001685075.1 Bramus lutescens
GAGTCATCTATAATAGTCAAACTTGTAGTCATGTTAGTTAGGTTTTCTAGATATTTAGAGATATATTTCAGTTAGATAGGTACTCTTCAAACCTTTCAAAAACTACAGAATATGGCATTTAAAATGTTTTAAGAACTTAGGACTTTTCATAACAATGAGACACATCTACTCCTGGTAGTACCAATTACTTCATAAGATGATGGGCATTGAAGAGGCTTCTTATGACATTTGCTAGCCATTTGGGCAAGAACCTGCTCCTGCCTGGACTTAATGGTATGCTGTAAGAACAGGACATGCAGAACCCACAGAGAAATGACTGCTGAACTTGCCTAAAGGTGAGATGGTCCTTTGGGGTTCCTGCTTCATGAGAGAGACCGCCAGAAATTCTGCAGAACACAGAAGAAAGTGACTGACAAACTGCCAATATAGGCAGAACTGTCTTTGAAATTTCCTGCTTCATGGGAAAGTCTGCTAGATACTATCAGCCTGTAGGTTGACAATGAATGCTCCAATGATACAGAAGAACATTGGGTGGCTGTCCATGCAGCGAGATGTCTCTGTCAATTCTAGAGTTTTGTAAGTTGATTACAATGCACTTCCTGTTTACTTAGTTAATATTATATCCTTCTGGATTCTGATGGAGCTGAAGAATAAGATAATTAGCTTTTCCTCTGCTGCCGCCAAGGTGCTCAGTCCTTCCGAGGAAGCTAAGGCCGTGTTGGGGTGAGGCCCTCACCTCGTCTGGCGCCTAGCACCATGCCCTCAGTCCACAACATGGCCTCCGTCTCTGAGCTCACCTGCATCTACTCCACCCTCATCCTCCACGACGACAACAAGGTGATGGTCACAGAGGATAAGATCAATGCCCTCATTAAAGCAGCTTGTGTCAATGTTGAACCTTTCTGGCCTGGCTTGTTTGCAAAGGCCCTGGCCAATGTCAACATTGGGAGCCTCATCTGCAAGGTAGGGGCTGGTGGGCCTGCTCCAGCGGTCTTGCCCCCTCCACCACTGCTGCCCCAGCTGAGGAGAAGAAAGTGGAAGCAAAGAAGAAAGAATCCGAGGAGTCTGATGATGACATGGGCTTTTGTCTTTTTGACTTAGGCGTTTTGATACCATGGCTAATATAAAGATGAACCTGTTTAAAAAAAAAGAATAAGATAGTTGTAGTTACAGTTTTCCTTGATATGATAACAGATAAAATAGATATAAATATTGTAACTATAATTCTTTCTTGGTAACTGTTTTCTTGTTATATGTAATTTTACTATGTTAAAGTTAAAACCTTCCTTTTTATTTAANTACACTTAAGCTATTGGCCAAACAGTATTGCAAATAATATGGTTTCTGTGTGATGATTTCGGGGATGAGCAGCCGGGAACAAACAAGTGGCCTCCTACAACAATGCACCTATGAGTAATCCCTTGCCCATATTACTATCCACAATCCCTGTAAACTCACTGGTTCACTAAGGTAGACTTGGAGTTAGTTGTTTCTTTAGTCCATTATCAATGCCCTATAAGGGGTAGATAGATTTTTTTTTAATTGCTTCCCAGGAAAAGTCACATGACAAGGAAGAAGCTAGAAGCCAAAGTGAATGTCACCTTCCTCCTGTTAGTCCTAAGAAAAATGAATAATCTTTAGAGTGAAAAAAATCAAGGTCAAGTACTAAACCACATAGGGTCCCTTTTCTTCCTTTAAAAGGAAAGATCTGTCACTGAAGCCTGAAGTACAGGAGACAGTTGAGAGGCTCATCCAACCTCACCAGGGAGGTTCCGAAGCCACAATTAATTGGCTGCACCTGGACTAATTTCCCCAGGTATAAGTTGTCTAACCCTGAGAGATTAGGCTTTAAAACTGTGAGAGGTATCAAATACAGCAAGGAAAAGAAAGGCTGACGGGAAAACTCAGTCATCCCATTTCAAAAATCATCCGTGAAATAGCATTAAATGGTACAATACTGGCACAGTGCTTACTTTTCCACAAAATGCTTTATATGTCTATACTTAAAAAAATTTAAGTACTCCTTTAAAAAATATTCCTAAACCCCAAAGTGCTGTGAATTTGAAAGGCTCTTCCTAAAGCTGTGATTTCTGTCTCTGATTTTGCTATTGAAAACAATCTCCCATTGAAAGTTGCAAACAAATGAAGCTCAGTAACATCATAAAAATTATGGAGCATGGCTGCAAAAGAGACCAGTGGAAGAGCATAAATCTCTGTAGACAATCATATCATATAGGCATTAAAAGGTGCCAAAATCTGTATCACACCATTGGTAAATACAAGCAGGTAAGGAAAGCAGCTACTTTGAATTCAGAAAATGACACATCTTTTAAGTGAGGGTTCCAGGGAAGAGCTGGTATTTGAGGTAGACTTAGAAAAATCGGTAGACTTGGGGATGTGGAAAGGACATTTCATGCAAAGGGATCGACTTGACGGAAAGTTCGAAAGTCATGAAAGTGAAGACAAGTTTGGGAAATGGTACCAGGTCCTGGTATTTAGGTTATAAGTTTGACCGTGTAAGGAACAGTGATACGACAACTACTAAACACTTGGTACGGCTTTCCCTGGCTCTGAGAGGACATTCTCAAGTGCAGAAACTGCCTGAGAGTTAGCAACTGGAGTGACACAGTGACAGACACAGAATGCTGAACTCAGGTGTCTGAGTCCTAATCGTTACAAGAGAGTGAAGGTTGGCTGGAGATCGCCAGGTTTGTTTCCAATTGATTGGCAGTTGAGGGATGTTGATGTATTGATTTCGGGTCAGGCACAGGACATGGCTTTGCAGGAACTCTAAAGAGACATGTTTTGGTAGTTGACTGTGGAATGGGTCAGATAGGACACAAGTCCTATGCAGTCAAGAAGACTGTTTACGAGAGGAGGGACATGGTGCTGAGGAATGAGGTGTGCCGAAGAAAGAGCGAGCCATCAAAGAGGAACCTGGGACATGAATAACGCTGCTAGCAGCTGTGGTGTCCTGTGATCTAGGGAGGCTGTGGGGAAGGGGCAGCCTGAAGATGAGGAGCTGGTGAATTTAGGAGATGAGGGAGGTAATTGCTGGTGGATAATCAAAGTGAAGACGCCCTGGAGGTGTCTAGAAATGGGAGTTCCTACTCATTCAAGAAGAAACAGACAGGATGACCCAGAGAATCCTAGAGGGGTATCAGGGAGGACTGGGATTGGGGGAACCACCCAAATGTTCTGATGGATCTCCATCCTCCTCCCACTCTCAAATTCCAGCACACAACACGTTCATTTCACTAACAGACCATTTAACTGACTGGTTCATGACTTGTGTGAGTTTAGGACAAGGAATGCTGACCAGATTCCCTGGAAGAGTTGTTTCTAGGTGACGGCTACCCATCCCTCTTCTCTCTGTAAAGGAACCATTCCATCTTCTTTTTATGGCTCATTCCTGTGGACATGTATACAACCGGTCAAACCAAACACCTCTTCTAGCTACAGATTTTCATGAATAAGCTCTTATTTCATGCTTTCTGGGGTTCCTGTTTCTGAAAGCACTCTTCATGTGTAGGTGGCACCACTTTGCAAATAGAGCTTGTCTCTTTTGACTAGGAAAAGTAGTATTTTAGTCAGGCTTGCCCATGGTCTTGAAAGAGAATGTTATACATTTTTGCATCTGCCACAGTGGGGATTCCCACAGGCTCTGCCATTGTGAGACTCACAATTAGACTTTTAAGAAATCTAAATAATGCAAAATTTATTTATAAGAAACCATAATAATCACATGTATCTTTGGGGATAATGTCTCACAACATAGCCCAGGATGGCCTTAGATTCTTGATCCTTGCCTCAACCTCTTGAGTGCCGAATTTACAGTTATGTGCCACAATACCCAGAAATAATGCATATCTTACAAAGGAACATGTAATCTGTGCTTAATAAACAGCATCTCACTTACCCATTCATTCTGCAAATGCTTAGTATGGTCTATTTTAGTAAGAGTGCAGTCTTGAATGATGGAGATAATGTATTCAAGACAGGCAACATTCTCATCTGCAGAGACACTGGACTTCCAAAATTTAACCAATTTCTTTAGAGGAAATGATCAATAAAAAGGGAAATAGGAAAGGGAAGCATGGCTCAATGGATAGGCATTTTGGGTTATGCTTGGGTTATTGGGTTAGAGGATTAGATTCCCCTGACACACACACACACACACGCACACACACTACACTCACACATGGTGATTGGGGAATAGAAAATTTGAAATGTGTGCCTCAAAATAAGTTATGCTATCCTGATATTATTATTGAAATGCCAAACGTTCTGGAATGTAGTTTGTTTCAAAATGAGCTGATTCCAGGTGAGGGAATCTTACCTGTGTGGGGAGCCATCCGCTCATTCAACTTCTCCCACCTCATTGTCGACTCTATAAAGTGATGATTTCTTAAAACGGCAACTCATTTTCTCCCTGTAATTTTAGAATTTGCAGTCCTTTGTATTAAAAATTAATTCTCCAGATGTGCTTGCTTTTAATTAACTCTCTAAACATTTTTGGAGGCATTGGTTTGTTCTGACCTCCCAGTCTCTACCAACGAATCCGTCCAATTTGCATGAATGCACCTAAAAAAAATAAACCTTAGTCAATTCTTTAGTTTTTAGACATTTTTGCTAAAAGCATGGGTCACAATAATATACCAACATTATTGTATTTGTGTAAGCTATTTTTAGGAATGAATTAAAAATAATTAGAATATTAGTAATTCTAAGTCAGGATGAAATTGTAAGACCTTGGTAACATGCAGTTGCTCCCAGGAAGAAGGGAAAGGTGTCTTCCTCCAAGTGGACACAGGGTAATGTCTGATGCTTCCCAAGCAGACAGTACAGATGCCTGAGTCCATTGCTGCTAATAACTTGCCCTGGGACCAGGAAAAGAAATCATTTCACTTCTTACTGGCTGGCTTTCACAGCTGGAATAGAAAGGTTAATGAGGCTTTTGTTTGGATGAGGCAGAAAAAAAATTCTAGCACCTTTCACTGTTTTGCAGCGTTCCAAACACAAAGCATGATGTGAGCCTCAATGGTCTTAATACATAGTTCATACTTCATGTACATGTTGCAAGCTTTATAGAGGAAAACAAAATGCTCAGATAAAAATTGTGAAAGCAAACAAACATGAGTATTGTGTACAGGGTCAAGGATAGAGCAGAATACTGGCTGAGGGAAGATCCAAGTTTAAGTGCCCCAGAGAAAGCAGAAAGAGAACTCAGAGTGCTCTTCATTCTCTTGCTTTGGTTATGAAGTAACTTTAATTAAATTTGTATTTTAATTAGATAGCTGTAAGATGTTAAATGTCACTGAAACATCTTAATCAAGTTAATGAGGTGAGAAAATAGGGCACAGAATTCTAGCTAGGTCAAACTTGTAAGGTCTATTATCAAAACAGAGAAAATGTAATGGTATCCTTCCCATAACCCAGAGAATCAAGCCATTAAAATCAGGTGCCATTGAGCGCAGGTAGAAAATGAGAATCATTCAGATATGCAAAACATAATTAAAGGAACATTTTCCAAGGGAAAATTAATTAAACTGAATAAATATATGGGTTATCTCATAACTTAAATGTAAAATTACCACTTTGCATCATGTGGACTCCAAGAGAATAAGAATTCTGTTTTTTTAATGTGTTTTTGAAGAGATCACTGTATCTAGTATGGAGTCACTGATCCCCAGAAAGTCAATGACAGAAAGAGCATAAGAAAATACTCTCAGCTACATCAAAAATTGGTGATCTTATTAACTGCATTCTTAGGGCAATGCTGTTTATGCTCTATATAAAAGAGATAAAAAGTCTGAAATGATATATTTCATTATAAAGGGTTTTCTTAGCTAGTCATTCCCAGTACTTGTAAAGAGGAAGTAGGAGGATCAGGAATTTAACATTGTCCTTGGCCACCTAATAAGTTTCAAACTGGTTTGAGCTACAATGAAATCCTGCCTCTAACTGAGAATACAACAAGAAAGATTCTCCTAAATATCAGAATTCAAGTTCCATTCATGTGATTCAACTTAAAATGCCTCCAAACCTTAATTTTCATCTTCTACCCCAGTGGGCATGAAAGGAGGGTATCTAATTTCTGTGCTATTTTCCTGTCACAATGGGGCTATTTGTTAATCCCTAAATGACTGCCTCTGATTTTCCATTTGGATAGCCAGTTTCCCATTTTTAGCTGTTGGAAAAATTAAGACTCTTTATGGGTACTTGATTTTCCTCTATTGTGCTTTTTCTGGGCTCCGCAGCTTGCTTTTTAAAAACTTTGCTACTGATCCAAGAAACCTATTTCACCTGTGGGAAGAAATGGTGAAATGTACTGCACTTTGAATAATTTACAGTATCCTTTAAAGAAAAAAAGAAGTGAATATTTTATATTCAGCAGCAAATGAAATGTGTACAGTATTTATAAAAACAGCATAAATACTTGATAGGCTTCTGGGCCATTACTTTGGATCATCTTTTACAGGATGCATTAGGTACTTGTGGCCATCACACCGTGTCCTTTGTGCTGGCTCCTATTCATCAGAGCAGTTGGGAAGCACAGTGGTTTTCACATCACACTAGCTGCTTTGGGTTAGGTTTTTTTTCTCAAAAGAATCTTCCTCTCCTCTCAGACCCCACCTCCCCTCTGCCTCTCCACCCACTCCTCCTCCATTTCAATTCAGAAAGGAGCAGGATTCCTATGGATATCAACAAAACATGGCATATCAAGTTGCAATAAGACTAAGCACCTCCCCTAGTATTAAGGCTGGATAAGGTTATGCAGTATGAGGAGTAGGGTCCCAAACCAGCAGAATAGTTACAGACAGCCACTGCTCCCACTGTTAGGAGTCCCGCAAGAAGATCAAACTACACATCTGTAACATATATAAAGAGTGCCTACATAAGTCCCATGCGGGCTCCCTGGTTGTCTGCTCTGTGAGCCCCTATGAGCCCAGGATAGTTGATTCTGTGGGTTTTCTTGTGATGTCCTTGACCCCTCTGGCTCATAGTAGGAGTCCACAAGCTTGGCTTAATGTTTGGCTGTGGGTCTGCATCTTTTTGCACCAGTTGCTGGATGAAGCCTATCTGAAGACTAATGGGCTAGCCACCGGTCTGTGACTATAGGCTTCATTACATGGGCCTTTTTTCTTTGGTTGTGTTTGGTTCTATCCTAGGTCTCTGGGTTATCCAGCCTCTGGGTCCTGGAGCTACAGGCAGTGTCAGGGGTGAGCTCACTCTTGTGGTATGGGTCTTAGGCTGGACTAGTCATTGGTTGGCCACTCCCATAGTCTCCGCGTCACCCTTACCCCAGAGGGACATGCTTTCTAATGTGTAAAAATGTAAGCTTATTCCAGAGGTGCTCAAACACGTTTTCCCATCTCCCCCCACACCGTGTGTGTGTGTTTGTGTGTGTGTGTGTGTGTGTGTGTGTGTGTGTGTGAGCACGTGTGTGCGTGCATTTATTCACATTTGTGGAGGCTGGAAGACAACCAACCTGAAGAGTCATTTTTCAGGAGCTGTCCAACCTTCTTTTTCTTTTTGAGAAGTATAGAATTCTTTGATTAGGCTTGGAAGTAAGTCCCAGGGTTCTGCTTGTCTCCACCCTCTGAGGCAATTCTCTGAAATGTTTGAGTTGAGGTTCTAAGGATGAACTTGTTCTTGTACAGCAAAGCATTTCACTGACTCTTCCAGTCTTCCAGTATTTAGAACTATTGGATCAGATTAGACCAAGTATTCAGGAACAGGAAAGAGAGACGTTACTCATTCAAACTTTAATTTTTATTTTTGGATGCAAGCACCTTTATACTTCAAAAGGAATGCCAGCTTTAACTCAAAAGGTTATAGGGTCAAGTTTTGTGATTCCATTTGGTAAGTATATGCTGGATGTATATACCAACACATGTGTGGGGGGTTGGTTCTCTGTGTTTTGAAGGCCCGGGAGAATGAAGGGAGTCTCTGGAAGGATTACTATCCCTGTTTTGCCAATGAGAAAATTCAGAGAGGGTAAGTAAGGCTGAGCACCACACACCCAACCTACTTGGATAGAAGCCTCCTGCCTTTTCACTTGAATAAGGGGCTTCTGTGTTGGGACTAGGTATAGGCTATGGCACAGACCATGGGGAAAGCTACTCAAATCTCAGCACTTCGTTTTTGCATTCCACTTTCTCTTAAGAATATATGTCCAACTGAAATTTTAATGAAAAGAAGTATTGAGAAAATGACCTGATGGAATTTCTCATTCTATGCCCCAAATGCTTAGTTTCTGTTTTATTATTATTATAGTTTATTCTGCACCACTCAGTTATGGAAGCTTCTTCTGGTCTTCACTCTTTTATCATAACTATTACTCATTTTCAAGTGTTTCTGAGTACTTTTCCTCAATCTGGAAAGACAAGGCCATGATATGGAGGGATCTGAAAGAAAGATGTCCTCAGTGAGAACTAAGAGTGGAATTTCTTGTGTCAAGAGAGCTTCAAACTCTCATCTAAATCTAAAATCGACTCAATGTTTGTTTTGTCATGTAAGTGAACAGTGAGGACCGTCACTCTAGTTCTTTGTCACCGACTGACTATACAGTCAGATGTTTCCCAGCTTTCTCCTCTCTGCATTAATTCTTACCCGGAAGACTAAACACAGGGAAAAAAGCAACTGATGATCTTTCAGTTATACTGATTTTTAGGGTGTGAATAAAGGTTTTGAATATTTTAAATGGTCTCACTTAGTCTTAAAGTTTTAATGAAATTAAGAAACTTATTTTTAAAATGCTGAGTTGTCTCACAGTCCATGAAGGACCTATGTGGATCATTTCATCCCACAAGCATACTGAGATATCAACTCCTGATCTAAAAGGCATTATTGCTAAATAGAACTAAGCGTGAGGCCTCCCTTCAAGGTTAGATGTTTATTTAGTTTACTATTGCATTAGAATCTGCTATCAAGTTCGTCTTCAGCTACCAAAGATTTGTTTCCAATTCAGGATATCCTTTGCTAACGTGGTCATAATTTCACTTCAATCATGGCAAGAAATTGTATTTTCTCACATCGAACCATCTTTGCATCATGCAAATAATTACTAACAGTTCTGACTTGGAAATCTTGGGGATTTATGGAAGTGTTAGGAAGTGAGTGCTGTTCTTATTAGCTCCATTTTTACATAAAGATACTGAGAACTTCCACAGCAGGTAAATGAAATGGCTTCGTTAGGAACCCAAGGAATCTACCTTGTGACTTCTTTCCCAGCATTGGGATTTTGCCCCCTCTTCTGGCAGTTTTATTCTGGGTACTTTGTATGTGAATTGTCTTCCATCTAAGTCACTCAGATTTCCGTGCTAGTGTGAGGTGAAGGATGAGGAACCTTCACATCACCAGTCCTGAGACTTCACTGATTTGGGGTAGGTGTGGGTGAAGACGAAACAGTCAGAGACAGGTAAGCCCTCCATATAGTAGGGTATTATGAATAAAGAAGTGTGGCCTCGTAGATTTTTGAGAATCCTTTAAAAACATTAAGAAAGTGGAAGGCACAAATCAGCTTGCTCTCAGCTAGACGCAAACAGGCTTGTATGCTGGAAGACCCCTAGGTAATGTTTCAAGAGGAGAGCCTCACCTCCAGCTACAGTGAATTCTGATCCCGGGTTGAATCTCCTGGGGTAAAGAGCTATACAAAGGATGGCAACAGTAGACAGCATGGAAAGTAGCCGTGCAAATATCAAGATTATGATAGAATGGAGTGGGACTTTGGAGGCTGTCTTGGGGATGTTTGAGAGGATTATTCAAGAATCTTGAGAGCTCAGGGGTCCCCACCAGTCACTTGTAACCTGTGGGCCATGGACTACGTGGGGCCAAGAATAGCTGTGAATGCAGATCAATCCAAAATCTTAACTTTGCTTAAAACAATGGGGGATGGCATGCCCTTGAGTATGATTGTAGATGGCAGCATCATGTGGCAGTGTTAACAAACTAGACACATCTGCCCCCTTGAAGAGCCTGAACACATCTGCATCCTTGTGGGCTGGCAGGTGCCGTCCCCCCACTGCTAAAAGAGAGCCGCTTCCCCTTGCCTCACCCACTGCAAAGTCCTTAAAGGTGGAAATTAATATTATGGTATCCTCTTGTAGATCTGCCCTCACCTTCCTCATTACCTTCAATCTATTACTAGGGTCCACAGCATGCCTTCAGCAAGGCAATGCTGTCTGCACTGTAGAGGGGAAGTGCTGACAACCAACAGCGGTGCAGCGGTAGTGGTGCAACATGCCAGCAGTGGTGCAGCCCCCAGCAGTGGTACAGCCCCCAGCAGTGGTGCAGCCTCCAGCAGTAGTGAAGCCCCCAGGAGTAGTGAAGCCTCCAGCAGTGGTGGAGCCCCCAGCAGTGGTACAGCCCCCAGCAGTGGTGCAGCCTTCAGCAGTGGTGTAGCCCCCAGCAGTAGTGATGCCCCAATAGTGGTGCAGCCCCCAGCAGTGGTGCAGCCTCCAGCAGTGGTGCAGCACACCAGCAATGGTGCAGCCTCCAGCAGTGGTACAGCCCCAGCAGTGGTGCAGCCCCCAGCAGTGTACATCTGGGTTTGGGTCTCAAAAGTTCTGGGGCAGACGAGAGAGAATAGAAGACTGAAGAAGAAAGAATTTATTTATAAAAGATAACACTCTTCTGTGAACCAAAGTTTGTTATAACACGCTGCAGGACACCTGTCACTCATTCTTCGACAACCTGAAAATGCAGTATGCAGCAAGAGCCAATGGCGAGATGCCAGGCTTCCCTCTGGCAGACAATTCTAAGGCACATGCTACGAGGCTCATCTGAGAAGTCCCAGCATGGGTCATTCACCGAGTCTCTAACTTGATGATATATTTTTATACTGGCTTGCTGTCTTCTGCTTTCCTTCTTTCAGGTCTTTTATTAAAAATCCTCCTGGAGATATACTTTAAGCTACTGCACAAAAGCATTTGTCTCAGCTCTGCTTTCAGACGTGGGAGAAAGACCCAACACTGATGAAGACAGCTCATTGTTTAGAAAAACAGCAACAACAACAATAAAACACTCCACGGACTAATCTAATGTCCTCATCTTTTAGAGTCAGTTTGGGGTGCCGTGTTTCACACTCTCTTGGTTTATTCTGCCAGATTTTATGAGTCTGAGTTGAATGACTGGCCTGTTGATTTTCAATGTTGAATTTCAATACATACAAAACACTGCATCTCCATGTTTTCCCTACAGTATATAACTTAATATGTTCTACTCATGACTATTTTCTTTAAACATTTTCTAAACATAATTAAGGTGACTTCTTTCACCTATAAATTATTAGAAAATGCATTTAAGAATAAGGATAGTTTAATTAATATTTTAAAACTTAGCTTATACATTTTCTGATTTGTGATCCACCTGTCATTCATCTATCTATCTATCTATCTATCTATCTATCTATCTATCTATCTA
>LOEQ01003319.1:0-20143 GCA_001685075.1 Bramus lutescens
TTCCTTCCTTCCTTCCTTCCTTCCTTCCTTCCTTCCTTCCTTTCTTTCTTTCTGATTTGTCTTTTTCAAGACAAGTTTTCTCTGTAGCTTTGGAGCTTGTCCTGAAACTAGCTCTTTTAGACCAGGCTGGCCTCGAACTAACAGAGATCTGCCTGCCTCTGCCTCCTAAGTGCTGGGCTTAAAGGCATACACCACCACTGCCTGGCTCCCTCTTTCTCTTTTTAGAGAACACAAAGGCTGTCAAATGAAGCTCTGTAAGCTTGTCTCTCTTTCTCTCCAAAGCACATGTCTGTGATGTTTTAATCACCATATTCTCAGGGATAAAAGAATCCTTTTATGTTCTGTTAAGCTGTAAATGTTAACAGATTTTTTTTAAAAAAATATCCCTTTCAACTGAATCAGAGCAAAATTAGAAATATCTAGAAATGTTCAAAGTAGTGCTGTGACTAGCCCATGCATAACTAGAAAGTATTGATTGAAAGTCTGCTCATCTTCCTAGTCCTTACCCTTCCTAAAGTAACTACTGTGCTCAGTCCTACCACTAGCAAACACTTCCACCTGCTATTCAAGTTTAATTTTGATTTGACTGTGAGATCCTTTTGTAGTTTTGTTTTGCAAGATATCTTGTTTAATTTCTCATTTGTATTATAAATTATTTTCCATATTTCTTTATATTGTCTGTATTATCTTCTTCTCTCTTGTTGACTATTCAGTAAGATCATTGATTCATTTTGAGGAACTTTATAACTGTTCATTAGCTTTAAATTATTTCTTTGTTTTAACAGTGTCTTACTTGCAGGTTGATATTAGTATGTTGGCTGGTAAGGTTTGTGCATGGGGAGAGGTTGCTGGCCTTGTCTAAGAGTAGCAGCTCAGCTTCTCAGGCTAGTCAAAGCAAGGGGTGTTTGATCTCACAAATCAGAATGTTGCTGATGTTATTCTATTTTCTCACGAGTTTAAAGTTTTACTATTCCCTTCCTGCTTTCATAGATTCTCAGAAGTCCCCTTTTATCTTTATAGATGCATTTATAATGATATCTTAAAATTTTATTCTATAGACACATCAGGTTTTACTTTTATTACTAATATTGGAAATATTGGATTATTCATGATGTTATTTATTTTGATGTTGTTTTTTATATTTCTTCTTCTTGGTACAATAAGCATCCAAAAATCTGTGATTTTTTTATTTTATTTCATTGAGCTACACATTTTTCTCTGCTCCCCTCCCTCTTACTCCCCTCCAACCTTTTCCCATAATTCCATGCTCCCAATTTACTCAGGAGATCTTGTCTTTTTCTACTTCCCATGTAGATTAGATCCATGTATGTCACTCTTAGGGTCTTCATTCTTGTCTAGGTTCTCTGGGATTGTGATTTGTAGAGTGATTTTCTTTGCTTTATGTCAAAAAAAACACTTATGAGTGAGTATATATGATATTTGTCATTCTTGGTCTGGGTTACCCTACTTGATATGATCTTTTCTAACTATATCCAATTGCCTGAAAATTTCAAGATGTCGTTATTTTTTTCTGCTGTATAATACTCAATTGTGTAAATGTACCACATTTTCCTAATCCATTCTTTGGTAAAGGGGCATTTAGGTTGTTTCCAGATTCTGCCTATGACAAACAAAGCTGCTATGAACATAGTTGAGTTCATGTCCTTGTGGTATGATTGAGCTTCTTTTGGATATATACCCAAAAGTGTTATTGCTGGCTCTTGAGAAATGCTGTTTCCTAATTTTCTGAGAAATTGCCATACTGATGTTCAAAGGGGCTGTACCGGCTTGCAGTCCCACCAGCAATGCAGGAATGTTCCCTTTACCCCGCAACCTCTCCAACATAAGTTGCCATCAGTGTTTTTTGTCTTGGCCATTCTTACAGTTGGAAAGATGAATTCTCAGAGTTTCGATTTGTATTTCTCTGATGGCTGAAAATGTTGAGCATATCCTTATGTGTCTTTCAGACATTTGAGATTCCTCTGTTGAGAGTTCTTTTTAGGTTTTACTCCATTTTTTATTGGATTATTTGTTCTTTTGATGACAAATTTCTTGAGATCTTTCTATATTTTGGAGATCAGTCCTCTGTCTGATGTGGGGTTGGTGAAGATATTTTCCCATTCTGTAGGCTACCTTTTTGTTTTGTTGACTATGTTCTTTGCTATACAGAAGCTTTTCAGTTTCAGGATGTCTCATTTATTAATTGTTTCTCTCAGTGTTTTTGCTACTGGGGTTATATTTAGGAAGTGATCTTCTGTGCCAATGTGTTCAAGTGTACTTCCCACTTTCTCTTCTATAAGGTTCAGTGTGGCTGGCTTTACATTGAGGTTTTGATCCATCAGGATATAAGATTAACTCAAAAAGAAATCAGTCACCCTCCTTTACATAGATGATAAATGGGCTGAGGAAGAAATCAGCGAAACATTACCCTTCACAATAGCCACAAACAGCATAACATATCTCAGAATAACTCTAGCCAAACAAGTGGAAGACCTGTGTGAAAAGAACTTTAAATCTTTGAAGAAAGAAATTGAAGAAAGCACCAGAAAGTGGAAAGATCTCCCATGCTCTTGGGCAGATAGAATTAACATAGTAAAAATGGCAGTCTTACCAAAAGGAGCCTACAGATTCAATGCAATGCCCATCAAAATCCTAGCAAAATTATTCACAGACCTTGAAGAACGGTGCTCAACTTCATGTGGAAAAGCAAAAAACCCAGGATAGCCAAAGCAATCCTGTAAAATACTTTTGGAGGTATCACAATCCCTGACTTCAAACTCTACTACAGAGCTACATTACTGAAAACAGACTGGTACTGGAATAAAAAAGACAGGAGGACCAATGGAACTGAATCGAAGACCCAGGTATTAATCCACACACCCACGAACACCTGATACTTGTCAAAGATGCAAAAAATATAAAATGGATAAAAGAAAGCATATTTAAGAAATGGTGCTGGCATAACTGGATTTCAACATGTAGAACAATGAAAATAGATCCATATCTATCACCATTGATTTGTGAGTTTAATCATGTTTTGTTAATTTTAAAGTTTTCTCTATTTGTTTATCCTGTTTTATGGGTATGTGTGTTTGTCGCATGTGTTTATGTGCAAAACCTAGGTACAGGAGTCAAATCTCTATCTACTCTCTTCCCATAATGAAACCCAAGATAACTGATATTTTTCTGCCAACATTTTTCAAGGACAAAATTTTGAAAATCATACAGGTACTAGTGCAATAGGAGACAATTCTGGCCACAGAGTAGTTATGAGGCAGTTATTCTCCATAGGGTCTGCAGTGGTCCTACCAGTCTTGGTAATTACGTCTCCAAGGAATGCAGTATTGCCATGAAAGGGCTATGTTTTTAGCCTGGCTTTACATTATCACCATCCACATATTTCTGCTAGAGATATTGTCTGTGAGGCACATGTCATCCATGACAAGATGAAAGGTCTCCATTTGTCCATTGACATATCTCACTATTACCCCATAATTACTTGAATTTAGGTAGCCCTTGCTTCTCAGAAGTTGCATCTGGCAACTGATATCAATGACTGTTTGTTTCCTGTGTCTGTGGCTTCAGTTTTACCCAGGGTATTTTCACAAAGACTAACTCTGATGCCGTCTCAAAAGCTAAGTAGGATGTGTCAGCTAAGTCTCACATTGAGAAATTCATTGAACATATTTACAGACCTACATCAGAGTCTTCATGCAGAAGAAAAGGGCTTAAGCAATACTTTTGATATAATTTTTATGATATAGAATAAATCTGTTGAAACTGTTTTTTATACTCACTTGATAAAGCTTTTGTTTTTATATTGGCAGCATAGAACTGTCTTTGCAATTGCTCCTTGGCATCAATGTTTCTTTACATATATCTGTACCATTCATAGAATTCTCATTTAAAAATAGCACTTATTCATCAGAGCAATATACTGATCTTAAATAAAAAATGGTTAATCTGAGATGCTTGTGAAGATAAAAAGAGTTACTCTAATAATAGCTTAAAGAAAAGGTGAAGTGTTTTAGAATCCTTAGAGTAACTCAAAGATCAAAATTCTCATCATTAGCAATTATAACAAGTTATCAACGTTAAAACAATAATTTTTAAAAGGATACTCAATAGTTATAGCTAGTAGATAAAACGTGGACTTGTTCTTAGAGTGCTTATGCAGACACACACACAATGCATAAGTTCAATCAAATATTTAAAGACCTAAGACAAATAATCTGTACTGATTACATACTGATCATAGTGAGGTGACTTGCGTATGTGTAAGTGATATGTGTGTGTGTGTGTTGTGTGTGTGTATGTGTGAATATGTGTATGTACATGAGAGTGTGTATATATGTGAGAGCATGATTTTGTGTGAGTATATATATGTGTGTAAAAGCATGTATGTGTGATTATATGTATTTGTGTATGGAGAGCTTCTTCATTGCAACAGTTAATGTTCTTTGCTTTATTACATTTCAAATTTTAGATTATTGCCAAAAGTTGTCAAAGTATCCTACTTCTAGGATAATAATTTAATAATTAGGACATATTAAAGAAATACTTGTTATAAATATTTTGGTGTATAGATTTTTTCCTTGACCTAGAAAGACTTTTTGTCATGTAAGGAAAATGATTGTTATTATTAGGTAAAACAATAAAAGAATTAACTGAAGAGTGTTTTGTTTTGGGTGGTTCATATAGGTCCATTTTAAGTACCAAAGTTAGAATCAGAATAAAGAACTTAAACTAAAAAAAAAATCAATACTCATTGATAAGCAATCTTTTTCTCTGATGCATGCCAATAATTCAATTTGACAATGCACTGTTCCTTCCTCTTTGTAAACTAGTTTTTCTGAGACAAGCTGTCTCTATAGCATGTATTATTTAGGGGTAAAATCCAAAGCTTCAAAAGCAAAGGGTTGGAAAAAAGAAAATGTAGGGAAAAGAGACAAGAGGGAATTAGGGATAGATCTGAGTAACTTACATGACCCTATATTAATTTTTTGTATCTTTCCAACAAAGAGAGGTCTGAAATATAGGAAGTATCATTGTATCAAAATTATATTATATAGGATCTTAATGCCTAGGCACATTAGAATAACAAAATGTGTATGGGAGTAGGGAAACCAAATAGTGCTGTTCAGTATATAGAAATTAACAGGGAATCTAACAGATTGACCAGTAGTGCAAGCATAACTATAGCATTTCCTTGATGAATAAATAATAAAGCTATGAATGATCTGTGCTCATCACAGGCTATTACAACTTGTTCATCTGTAGTAAGACATCCATAATACAAATGAGAACATTCGTATTTTAAATAAATTAACCAGGAACATCTATGCAATACAGGTTACATTTTGAGACATTGAATGCAGTTACTGGTATGCTGATTTGACACAACATTTTTTAAATTAAAACATGCTCCTTGAAATAATGTACTATTTTATTATTTCTGCTCTTGACAAAATATTATATATGTGGTATATAAATTAATTACTTGGGTTTTTCTATTTTACTTTTAACCAACTAATATAGTTGTTTGGAAGATAGTGCTACTATTTTTCTCAACATATTATCAATCTTTTTGACAGAATGCTTCTATTCTAGGTAAAGATGAACATCTTTCTACAAATATTCTTTCTAAACACATTGCAGTGTATTTCTTCTCAGTTTATTTACTTACACTGTAAAACTCTGTCTGAAATTCATGATATTAAAAGATAAATTTGTGACAGCCATCTGGAAGTCTTATAAAAGCATCCAAACATTAGATTCCTATACACAGTAACATTTTAATAACTACAATATTTGCATTTTGTAAAAAAATACATGCAAAACAAGTCAAATGTAAACATCTCCAAATGTTAGAAAACTGAAAATGTATTATGTATATTCATTACTAAGAGTAATTTTTTAAAGTAATATTAAAAATTTCAATGTGGAGATGACTACTACAGTGTTCTACATAGGAATGGTGCTGAGTCTAAGGGAACTGTTCATAATAAAGCTTTGAAGAAGCTAAACATGGAAAGCGCTCCTTCCATTCCTCCTACTAGTACAGGAGAACATGTCTTTGAACTTAATGGTGAAGTATGGAGAGTGGAAATTTATGAATGCTGACGTGTTTACAGCAGACAGAACAGAGCAACCATCTGTTGCTGGTGAAGATTCTCTTCACCAGGTTGACATCCATGGCCATCCGTATGCTTGCCTGTGTTGCTCTGGCCTTGATATAGCTGTGTGATATTTTCCAATATTGTTGGCAATGTATGAGGCACATTGTCAGTTAAGTATTGCCTAGAGTGAGGAAGCAGGATTCTGTGGATCTCTCACGAATATTTATAAGGGTGAATTATCTCCTCCATGATATATATGTGCTTAAGCAATGATACATTTCATTCTTTACTTACTAACAATTACATTCCTCTCAGTTTTCATTTAAGTAGAGTCCAATTAGATTTTCTAAACAATGGAGAAGTTTTATTATCTCATTCAACTGCAACTGTTTGTGGCTGTTCAGAATGCACATAGTTTCTAGCATGAGATCAGATTGTTGTTCAGTTCATATGTGCCTGTTCCAGGAAGGTCTTAGCTTTATGTTTTTTCTTGATATAATATTGCTTAGGATTTCTATAGATGCTCAGTGTTCATAATTTTTTTCTAAAAGATTTTCTTTGCTGGTTGAAGAAGAGTTATTTCAATGACTATTAATGATTTATGGTAATTAAGTTAGAGTTGATTCATTCAAAATTCTAATAGGTCAAAAATCTCACAATGGTGCCCATATCACTGCAGAGTAATAATTAAGAGAGATTGAGTAACCGTTTCTTATCATCTTTTTATTTATATATTTTATATTTTTTAAGTCAGAAAAGCATATAGTTCTTGAATTTATCTCAGAGTCCAGTACTTGAGAAACTTAGGATTTTTATCTGGACATAAGTTATATGGAAAAATATTAGCAGGAAAAAATTGAATAATTAAAATAATGTTATTAGAAAGACTGCAGTGTATTTTCATTGCCATCACAATTGTGATTAGCCTCTTTTCATGAATATTAGTTATTTCATAGAATATACCAACAGTATTTTCATACATAATACATACAGTAAGTTGCAGAAGGCAAGATGCCAGACAGTGAAAAAGAAAATGTTCAAGTGGAGGTACAAAGAGTAAAATCATCAGAACATTAAAGTGCCCCCAACTCATTCTATTCTTACATTAGTTTAGAAAAAATAAAATTAAAGTAGAAATATATATTTAAATAAAGAAATATGTCCTTAAAGTTTATATTATAAAATATTAAATAATAAGTGGTACTGGGAAAATCATTCCATCACACATGGAGGTTAAAATCCTCAATGTCGTTTCTGTAAACTTGGACTGTAGCAGCACATATAAAATGGTGATTGTATTTTAATGTGTGACGGAAGTAGTGAGTGAAGAAGCACACAATTATTTCAGTCAGAAAATAAAATAAAAATAAGGGTGAAGAAAAAGAGAAAAGAAAATCAGTAGAGGAATTTAGAGTAACAAAGGGGCAAAAAAGAAACTGGACTCAAAAAAATTCCAGAGACAGACTTGGTTCTGACAAGTTTCTGTAGGATGTTAAAGTGGATTTTAGTGTTTACAGAAAATGGGCAGAGCCTATGTACTGAATTTCTTCAATTTTTGAGCAAATTTATCTAGGAAAAAAATTGCTTTTGTCTCCCAAACAAAATCCTTGGAAGACATTTCCATTTCAAGAAGCTAACAAACTGTTTATTGATGTAGTTTATAGACATCAGAGATGCTTAAGACTCTTACTTCTTTTCCTCCTTTGGGAGTTTGCATGACATCTGATACCTTTTACCACTAGTCCTTAGGGAGAAGGCTTTTAATTCATTTCAAACTTGGGGGTTGTAGGTCTTGTGTCTTAAGTCCATGGTGTCTTCCATACAGCTTTAGGGTGTATGTTTAGGACTCTTGGACAGCCCTTGACAACTCAAAAGAAAGTTTCTCATATCTGTTTGCCTGTTTTTTATTTTTGTTTTTGCTTTTGTTTTGCATTCTTTTGTTTTGTTGTTGTTAGGTGACTTGTGGCTCTTGAAGGAAGTGTTGCCAGTCCAGTTGAGTAAAGTCCATTAAAACTCTATGTGTATATTTATACACAAAATTATGTATATTACAGGTGTTTTCTAAACAAAATAGTTAATAGTATGATTCCTTACGGCTTTTTGCAGACAACCTTATTTTAATTTTATGCTCCTCCCTCCTTCTTCTGTTCTTACCTCTTTATAGGATCCCCTCTCTTTTCATTTACCCCATTAGGAAATGTGCACCCTACTGTTCCTCCTCACTCTCCTTCCACCTTCTTCCACCCATCCCTAAAATCCTACTCTTTCCTGTTTCCTTGCTATTTTCCCTTAGATCGATCCACAGTGTCAGTCCCCTATGCTGGCAATGCTCCTCTTTTAATTTCCTGCTTTCTGCAATAACTATGGGCTATGCACTTAGATTTGAATGGTCAAGTTTCTTGTGCATTAAAATAGTGCTTTGTAGGAATTTTATTTCAGAACAATTCGTGCTTGAACAATAAGTGAACTCCACAGCAAAAGAACATGTTTGCTGTGGGACAATGTTTTTACCCTGTAAGCATTTGTTTCTTGTACTTGTTTAATAAAGTGCTGATTATCCAGTGGCCAGGCAGGAAGTATAGGCAGGGCAACCAGGCAGAGAGTATAGGTGGGGAAATGAGAACAGGAGAATTCTGGGAAGAGAATTTTGCAGTCCGCACTCATGACCTAGCCACAGAAGAAACAAAATGTGACTGCCTTGCCGAATAAGGTGCTGAGCCACGTGACTAACATAGACAAAAATAATTGGCTAATATGTTATAAGAGTCAATAAGAAGCCTGAGCTAATGGGCCAATCAGTTTATAACTAATGTAGACCTCTGTGTGATTTCTTTGGGACTTAATGACTATGGGAACCAGGCAGGACAGAAACCGCAGTCAACAATGTTTAGTTTGGAACTGTGACCTCTGACAATTATCAATTCTGTAAAATACCTTCTCTCGGATATAGGAGAACCTATTGCTTTCCTTTCTTCTCCCTTCCTCTTTTAATGAGTAACTAATTGCATCAGCAATCCTTTGTTTCCATTTCAGACAAAATTTATGTAGAGACAATTTATTTTTAGGTAAAAGTAAGATACTGCTGTAAATTATAATATTCTTCCTTCACTGGGAGGTATTATAATCTTTTCTTACTAGTTAGGATGCTGACTTATTTTTCTTCTGATGTTATAAGGCTTATAGGTGCCTGCATTATAAGTAGATGCTTTGAGAGTAAGACCTGCCTTAAGGCAAAGAGTCTGGCATGGAGGCACTCTGTGCAGCTAATGGACCATATCATAAAGACAAAGATTGCCAGAAAATGAAAACCGACGACATCATATGCATTTGCAATGTTAAGGTAGATTTGGGTCAGGAGTTTTCTGACCTCAGCCATCTGGGTACAACTTATAAATATTTATCAAGATTCTTTTTAGATTTGTGTTTTGTCCTCATGATGATAGTAGATATGCTCCCAGCAGCAAAGGACCCCAAAACTGTGCATTTTGCTTCCCTTAATCACTGTCAATAAAATTTGAATTACAGATGCTTATATAAAGTCTCAAGCAAGATATTCTAAGAGCTACATATTTGATTGATTGAAATTAGAAATAGTTTTAATGTTATTTGAGGGTTGTGTGTGTATGTTATTTTAGTATGTCCTAGTCTAATTGAGATTGACTTAGTATTTTTATATGAATAATTTGTTGTTAATTTTATTATGAAACAGACTGACAATTATATAACATCTGTAATGTGGCTCTGTAATAAAATGAATAAACATTATGTCACATTTTAAAGTTATGGTATAAGCAAGCACTGTGCTCTCTTTATCCTTTGTTATGAGAAGGACATTTATTTTTATGGCTACCACCCACTTTTAAGTTTCACTGAATCCAAACAAAGTGACACTTGAGAAGGGGTGTTTATTCTGCATGATTGTTAGCCTCTGCTCAAAGCTTTGCTTTCCATCAATTCTCAACAAAACTGTCTCTTTGCAAAATTAAACTATTAATTTCCACAAGGCATGACTCTCAAGCCTCGTGGTACTCTCTCCATATAATCATTGAAAGAAAGTTCACGAATACTTAATGACAAAAAAGAATTTGTGTCATGTAAATACCTCCAACCTTCCTGTTCTGTATGCAGTGGCTGCAATACCATCTGGCAAATGTTTCAGTTGACTGAAGCTGAAGCAAAATTAATACAGTATAAGATGCTACCAACATTTTTGAACTAATTAAGATGCTTGAAGCAGGCTCAACACACGTTAAAATGCTATGTCTGACAACAACCTTCCAAGAAAGCAATATAATGAGCCCACCATGGGTGAAAGGAAGTTTGCAAAAGTCAAGTGTGTTCTTCCTAGTAGGCACTTCTAACAAAGACTCACAGAATTGAAAATTAAGCAGCAGCTAATGCCCACTGCTCTCATTGTCGCAGCTCCACCTCTCATATAAAGGGGAATACTTACTGTTCTTACTGAACTCACAAACACAAATTTTTCAATTAACCGAATTTGGAATCACATGTCTTTGGAGAAATGATACAAGAATGTATTAATTCTGCTAATTTCTACAATTAATAGAAATGACTAATGCACCAAATACACTTATTGATTACAAGACCACTTAAAAAGATTATTATTAACTCTCGTTTATCCATTGCTATTTTTTCCCATTAACAGTTTTTTCCACTTATAGGAAGAAGTGAAGTCAGCAAAACCCTGTAACATGTAGATGATTACAAAAAGCTCTTTAGTTACTCATTTACATTCACATTGATTCACAAAATGAATTATTTGGATATAATTTATTTTGTAAATACAGATTTAGCACACCAGTGTATACTTATAATAAATTAAACAATTGCAAAGAATATGTTTCTCATCCTAAAAAAAATGTAAAGTATTTTCATTAGACAAAATGGAATTATATGCATCTCATATTGCTATCTGAACAGACAATACCAATGTTTGATACTAATGAGAAAAGATATTAATAATTTTCAAGTAACTTATAAAATACATTTGTCTACATTAATAATTTTAAAATAAATTAAATATAATTATATCATTTTTCCCATTGCCTTTGATCCTTCCAACCCCTCACATCCTTTTCCTTACTCCCTATAAAATATATACCTCTTTTGGTGACAGCCATTTGGAATTGGACCACAAGTTAGAGAGTTCATCCAACAGGAAGACTAATTCTCCCTCTCTTGAATATCATTGCATGCCTGAAGTTCCTAATCTAGAATTGGAGCTGAGATATACCACTTCCACCTTAGCAAATCTGTAATGTTTTTATTGTTTACATCTGTTAAGGCACCCATAGATAAGCCATATAAGTTATAAATTTTCCTCGAAATTTCTAGGACCCATTTTCTCAAAGAACCTTCCTGATCCTTTGGCTCTTACGTCTTTTCTGCCTTTCTTCTGCACTTTTCCGTGAGCCAAAGATACAGAAGGGGGTTTGTTTCAAAATGTTAAGCAAAACATGTCAAATTTATTTTTCCAGTTAGGTCCTAATACATTATAGGAGTTCTCAATTTTAGTTTTGTTTTTATTTTCTTGTTTTAGAATCTGTCATCATTATGAAGCCTAAAGCTTATGGTTAAAGAAGTTATAGGGGAAAGCCCTCAACTATTTTTCTGCTAACTAGACATAATGCTGAAGCAACACATAGTGACCTATCATTCTCCTCATGTATTAAAGTTTCCCCACCTCCGATGCCTCGTCAGAAAGATTTACTTTACAATGTAGTGTATTGTGATCAGCACAGACACACACAGTTGGTCAAAGTTCAGAGAACATTAAGCTGCAGTGTGTTCAGATTGAACAAGAATATATATACGACAACTCCTCGTCCTCCAAATCTTCAGGATTTTTTCTGAGAAATGGAGCACAAGGACTGCAAAAACCAGAGGTGATGGATAAGTACAAGAAAACATTGTGTTTTCAACTGTATTGAGAAAGGAAGATTCAGTTTTCCCTAAGAGTATAACCAATGATATGTAGACCATGCTTTAGAGAAGGCCAAACATCCAAGAATATTTGGGCAGCAGAGATTGACCTTCTTTTAGAGTAAAATGAGACAAATAAACAAACAAAAACAAAACAAGCAAACAATATAAACATCAAAATTCAGTGGGAAGAAAAAGTAGTGTGTATCTGGGAGGATTTGGGAGAGGAAGGGTGAATATGAACAAAACATGTATAAAATTCTCATAAAACATGCTATATCTACATAGTTAAGAAAAGGCACACAAAACATACACATGTAACATCAGTTATAGAAAAGAGGTCAATAATTTGAAATAGAACAAGTGGATATATTGGAGGGTTTGGAAAAAAGCAAGAGAAGAAAAAAATTGTGTAATTATATAATAATATCAAAGACTAAAGAGTTATTTTAAAGAAACAAAATAGCTTTCTACTAGTAAAGAGTTCATCAATGCAATCAACAAGGTTGAGTTCACCTACTCATAATTTAAATTTTATTCTAAAAATATCATAATTTCTACTCTACTATTTCTTTTATTTACTTTTGTTACTTAGTGTGTACATCTCATAGAAATTCTTCTCAACTGTAATTATTCTAGGAAACCGTTAGAAGTATGCAGATAATAATATTCTTCTATGGATGTTCCTCGTTATTAAATTTCAACTCAGAAATGTTTTAAAGACAGCATTTTAGTAGTAAATCTTTAAATATAGCAAAATTAGATGCAGATTTTTATGCTCATCAAATAAGAATTGAATAGATTATTATGATGGTGCTTTCAAGCTATATTCTTCCACCTGTGTGGAAATAATTTACATAATGTCAATCACTTAGCATTCAATTGAATACCTTCATTTTAAATTAAAACAGTTCCAGAATTCAAAATGTATGATTAAGCTTGTGTTTTATGGAGGCTATGGTATTTTAAACTATTTCTAAAAGTCATGTATGCACTTAACCATTTTACACTTCAATATCAGAGATATACACGTATAATGCTTCTAATTAAAATAATTTACACAATTCTATATTTCATATGATGTACTTTAAAATTGCGCTAAGGTAAGAAGGAAGATGCTAATGTTTTTTTTTTCTAATTTAACTTTTCAGATGTCAATGTTGTTGAAGCCTGTGTGATGATGCAGTTTCTGTCCTTTTGTGGATAGCCCACAGTCTCATTTGCAATTATTTGCCTTCTTTTTCAATTCTACACTTTTGTGTTGGCCCCATGGAATGTAAATGTGTACACAGGGTGAGATGGAAAATGTAGAAACCAGAAAAAGGGGGAAAAACAAATCACTTCATAAAAATATCATTGTTACATACAGAATAACTACATTCCTAGGAAGCAAATGCCCCTTCATTCAAATTGGCTTACATTACATTGTTCAAATGTAAGCCATAAGGTAATCTCCATGGTCATTGTGGGAGGAAACCTCATAAGCTCACAGTTACTGGTATCAACTATTGATATCATTAGGACACTTGGTATATCTCTCTTTTTTCCAGAGTTTGTATTATGATATTAATAAAAATGAAAGACATTTCTCTTGGCTTTAACAATTCAATTATAGGTAAGATAGAAATCAGCATATGTATCTATCTCAAGCCACTTTCCTTTACAAATTAGTTACTTCATGCCATACATAGATGATTGTCAGGATGATAGTGGCACAATCTGAAAAAAAAAAACAAAAAACTCCTTCTGTGATCTTCACAGAGTGATTTATACAAATCCCAGCAGTACATCCTACTTTAGTTCAGGCTATTTTAACCTCAATCGACCACTGCTGCCCAAGGGTTCTTAGCTGACTGTGACATGCTTGTGTAACACTTGGTCATACACACAAAGTCATTGAAAAAATACTCAAACACTAATGGTAACTGAGAGATAGCCAAATTACAATGAATAGCTTAGCATTTCTTTGATCTATAATTCCAAGGGAATATTAGCTTTATATTTAAAGTTTGCAATTTGTATTTTAAAGCATCCTTTATGCCACAAAGCTTGCTACTCTGCTCTATCTTATTAGTGATAAATATTTCATGATCAATAACTCATTTCAAGGAATTTAAAGCTGTCTTTCAAATAATCTTGTGACTTTTTAAAATTATCAAGGGAATATAATTTATTAAGAAGCAAGTCTTCACGAATGCTCTGTGTGTAGGTTCAACTTCAAGGGACTTCTTGAGAGTCTATCTCATTCTTTTGATGTGTCACCAGCCTTTGATAATGTCTTTTCGTATTAAGAATGAAACACTTCTGCGTCTGAAATGGCAAGTATAACGAAAATAGAACCATTCCCAAATGATTAACATTGAAATATCACAGCAAATGTCCCATAGAATGATGGTAAGATATTGAAGAAAGACAAATGCATGGAAATAGTGTTATGAATCAATTTAAAGTTTATCAGTCAAGACATTCCTGGTCAGGTTAGAGTAGAACCTGTATAAACACAATTAGCATCACTTAGGGAAGATCAGTTTGTGGCAGATACGTTTAGAGCACAAGGTGGCTGCGCTGGAAAAAAAATAGTGACGACAAACAGGAGAATAGAATGTGATTGGGATGTGAATTAGGAAGCTCAAAAGCACCGAAAGCACTGATCACAGTGTGGTATGATAGATACTAACATAAAACGCCGAAAAACAAGTGCTGAAGTCTATTGTATATCTGAGTCAGATATGATCCATGATAAAGTCATGAGCTTCTGCAGGCTCTCCTTCAATCTGGAGACCTGAGGACAGAAATGTGCTGTGCGCCATCCCCAGTTCAGACCCAGAGGCTCCCTATTCTTCTGTGCTTGTCCACTTTATATTTCTTTCTCCCTTTTTTTGACACTTCAGTTTCATTTACACAGATTAGAAAGATCCCTTTCATATGACTGTGTAATATCTCCCATGGATGTACTGAATTAGAGGCAAAAGGTAAAAAGATACCGACAAATATAATATATAAGTAGATATGAATACATATAAATTATTAAATAAACAAAACTGGAGCAGCATCATAGGATCACTCTAAAGTGGTTAACACATAAAAAAGAATTCAATGTTTGACAATCATTGAGTAGAGCTGGCTGGATTCTTGCTGTGTAAATACATTGGGCTTGAGTTCATGAAGATCCTCTTGCCTCCAACTCTTCCTCCTGAGTGCTAGGGTTAAAGGCAAGTGCTACCATACCTAACACTGAATTAAATAGAATTAGTAGATTTTATAATATAAGGTATTCACAACAAATCAGGCCTTCTTACTATATAAGATCCATATAATACCAAATACGGCCAAAGCTATCTGTTTGGAAACAGAAAATAAAATAAAGTGATTATCATCTCGAGGGTGTAAATGAAGAGTGGCCTTGAAAAACAGAATACAGCAAGCTGTTGGTAAATACCAGACTAAGAAAAAAAAGCAGCATGTTTGTTCCTTAGAGATATGAAGAAATCAGAATGGTGGCCTCTCTGTAAATGGTGGCCAAGAAAAAGTAAGAAATCAGTGAAGGATGTCATAAGCAGGAGACTGCTTCCTCACAGAGAGATGGACTAACTGATGCCTGTATGCCACTGTCCTGTGTTTTCTTGAGTGATAGGACAATGGGTGCATCATGTCAAAGCATGAAATCCTGTGTAATAATGGGCAGTGACATAGATCATGTTTTACATTTCACATATTTCTCTTTTTGTCTATAGGTTACGAGAATTAGGTATAGCTAATATTTTTTGTGTCATTGTATAGTTAGTTCTGTGTGAACATATTTCTGGGAATTAAAACGGAGATATCAATGACTAAGGCATTCTCAGAAATATCTAGGTAGTAACTGTTTTTCTTCGTTTCCCTTTCTTTCTCTGTTTCTGTATGCTTGGATATGAAGCCCACAGTTTGGGAGCTGAGTCAGATGTCTACCTGAAGACAAATGCCTCTGCGGTGGAAGACAAGCAGGATAGAAGCAATCAGAGTTCCTTGTGATTAGACATAAAGAACCACGTACTTTGACTATCTATTATCATAGCTTGCCTTGTAAGAGGAAGCAATTCTGTTCTTTTTTACATCCTTCATTGAAAGATAGTTTTGGAGCCATACAGTAGCTTAGCAAATAGTGAGCTATATAAATGTCAGTGTAATATGACCCTGAGCACTTTGTGAACGAAGGATTTCTTAAATGTTGAAAATCGGGAAATGTATGCCTATGTACTAAGTGATGTCTAGTGAAATTATAATCTGAATTTCTGTCTTCAGGTACTGAAAATGAAAATCTCAAGGATCCATTTCAGAACGTTGTTGAACAATAAATGTGATTCATTGATTTACATAATTCCTTATACACAAAAGCACATTAAACCAAAAACAAACAAACAAGCAAACAAAAAAACCCAAACTTGGCTTCAATTGGAAGATGAAAGAAGTTTGACAGCAATGAGAGAAAAGTTGAGCATGGTAATGAATTAAACAAAATGTGGTGAAATAGAACCATTCTGAACAAGGGAAATGTTATTCTAAAGTGCTTAACCAATATAGCTTTTTACAAAGCAGGACCCTTAATTGAGAAAATAGTCTTGATCCAAGTATATCTAAACCTCACTGTGATGCATTATTGCTTTTTTCAAGAGACAGAAGCAATAGAAATATGCTTCAGAGGAAGGAAACAATTGTGGGTTCAAGAAAAAATACTGTATTCAAGGTAGATATGCTCATCATATCTCTGTGTGTATAATAGACCTTATTTTATCAGTCATTTCTGTGTGAATTTTGAACTACTAATGCTATTTGGGGGAGGGCATCAATACTTAATTTAACTGTGAAATGAAATATATGTTTAGAAGAAAGTAGCTGAGTCAATGTGATCATATACGTGAGTTAAAATAAGAAAGAACATCCTGTCTGGACTGCATCCTTGAAGAAATCTGACTCGCCCTCTACAAACTTTCATCAGTACCAATTATTCCTCAAATGATGTCATGTTTAGTGACCTCTCCCTTATACATGCTGTAAATTCACTGGATTGATGCTGGTCAAAAAGTGTGCTTGCAGTCATAGCCACTGTGAGTGCATTTATGCAAAGACCCCACTTGAAGTTTTAACAAAAGAACAAAAATAAAAAGATAAAAGCACCCTCTGCAGTTGGGAAGATAGTGATGTAAAGAATAGAGGGAAATTTGAAGGATGGAATGGGACTGATTTGATGAAAACATTACATGTAAGTGTAAAAATCTCAAGTAGTATAAAAAGAAACGAAAACCTTTTTAAATATTCCACACTACATGAAGTAGAAGAACATTAACACTATGGAAGTTATATAAAATGGTTATATTATCATTGAACATCACTATACATGGAACAATTTGGATGGAAACCAGTATTAGGGCTTAGTTTTCTAAGCCCACTTTGCAAAGAGCCTTGGTAGTACAAACTACCAAAGAAAAGAGTCAACAATTTTCAAGACCTTCTCTCTCTCATTGTTGTCTTCACTCCTCCACTTATGACACAAAAAAGGAGACACGATGTTCCTGCATCCACTGTGTGCCACTGTTAAGTTCTTTTCATTTGAAATAACTTTCTTAGTTACTATTTGTTTAACTATATACAAACAGGCCTGACCTACAAATGAAATCTGTCAGTCATAATGCTGAAAATATGGACAGAAGAGTTTCCTTATGAATTTTCATTCATGGGTACTTTGTTCCTGTGTTTACCTTTCTCCAGAAGACCTGTTACATCTATAATTTTTCTTTAAAAAAAACAGAAAGTAAATACTGCAAAGAAGTAAATTAGCCTCTCTTTTTCTCAATGGGGAAGTATTAGGGGAAAAAATTCAAAGAGGGGATTTGGAACTACATATAGCTAAACGATCTCTCTATATGATACTATTTTTCTCTAAATACAAATTTATTATAACTTTTAACTAATACACTGATACAGTTAAAGGTTGATGACAACACCTAATATTTAAATACAGCAATTGTAATGATCTGGACTAATGAAATTTAAAGGGACCCATGTTCACTGCATGTGACAGCACATAGGGAAAGTCATTACATTCTTTGGAACACATCTTTGCAAAGCTCAGGATTTTTTCCTGAGCTTGTATGATATAGGCAAAAGCCATTAGGGTAAAGACCAGACATATATCTCAGTTGGTAGGACCTTTTGATTATCATGCACAAAGCCCTGGATTCAGTCTTTATGCATGGAATCTAGGAATACACAGGATTTATTAAAATAATTTTTATTAAAATAAAATTTATTAAAATATAATAACACCAAGAATAAAATGGTCTTGTTGGCATGCAAGTCTAATCTCAGCTTTTGAATAAAGGAAGGTAGATCAGAATCTGTCAACTTTAGGTGTAGAGTAAGTTCATGACCAGCATAGCACACTTGATATTCCATCTGAAATAAAAACAATCCAGGAATGTGAGAGCATTGTTGAGTTTGTTTCTATCACCCAACATAACTGATTATGAATGGAGCTACCATTTTCACTTACTTCATTACCAAAATATAAATGACACACTTCTCCTATATTTTTCAATTACGTTTTTTTTCTTTTCATTTAATGGTGGGTCAAAAATGTACATACAACCATTATCTTTTCCCTTTCATTGGAACATGTAACCCATTTCATAACAAACTCAAAACTTTATCATAAAATAGATCCATGTTTGATATCTGACTTTACTGAAGGTTGTTTTAAGACTTCTTGGCAAGTTTAGGCTTTGATGTTTGATGTAGGAGAGAAGTAAAAGTATTTTTATGAATATTTCCATTCTGCAATGATCATTTTGAGAAAAAAACACAATAAAAAGTCAATGAGTATGTATCTGAGCCACACTAGACTGTAAGTGTTGGCAGAGGCCTGCTTGTTGGTTTCTGGCTTCCTAGACCCAAAATAATCATGCAAAAACTGTATTAATTAAAACACTGCTTAGCCAATCACTTAGGCATATCTTAAATTAACCCATCTCTATTAATCTGTGCTTCACCACGAGATTGTGGCCTAATGGCAATTTTCTAGCAGGCTCCGGAGGGTGTTTTTCTCCTGTGGCGGCTACATCATACCTCTCTGACTCTGCCTTCTTTCCTTCTCTATCTGCTTGGAATTCCTGCCAGGCTATATTCTGCTAACCCACTGGCCAAAACAGCTTTATTCATTAACCAATAAAAGCAACACACATGTAGAAGGACTTCCCACATGAAGTACACACAAAGCAAAACAAAACAAACAAATGAACAAACACACAGAACATGAAAAACACATATAAGCTATTAACACCATGTTATAGCATGAAAAAGCAGAAGCATGATAAAAAGGATTAACAACAAAACAACAATAAAATAAAATATAACAGTTGCCCTGGGAAACTGAACAATAAGTAGTGTTCAATGTTTAACAATATAAGTACAGTTCATATGATCTTAATTAAAGCATTGTCTGGTGGCCTATAATCCCAGTGTTTCTACAAATAGGAGGTAATAATAAGATAATCCTGGACTCTCATAAAACAACAAGCCTGGTATACAAATGGGCAACAACAGACCCGCTCTAAAAGCAAGGTGGAAGATGAGGACCAACACCACAGGAAGTCCTCTGACTCCAACTCAAGTTCCATGGCACCAGCACATGCTAAACATGTACATACACAGAAATCATTCATGTGCTCCCTTCAGATATATAAAGTGAGGCTTTTGTCCATTTGTATTTACTTTAAATTAAGTTCATATTAACTGTATACTAACAACACATTGTATAGTGGTTAGAGATAAAACAATGCACCAAATGATGTTAGACACATTTGATATATTTCCTCTGTTAAAGGTCCAGAGCCAGAAAAAGTGTTTCCTCAACTAACATATCACATGAATCTCCTTTGCTAACATTAACATGTACACTGATCTTCTTTAGCTGAATCACTCTTCTTAGTTGTTTTCTCTTTTTTGTTTGTTTGTTTGTTTTGGTTTTGGTTTTTTGATACAGGGTTTCTCATCTTTTGGAGCCTGTCCTGGAACTAGCTCTTGTAGACCAGGCTGGTCTCGAACTC
>LOEQ01003319.1:22124-38975 GCA_001685075.1 Bramus lutescens
CAATGTCCTTTATTTATGGCTAGAATCCACTTATGCGTGAGTACATACCATATTTATCTTTTTGGGTCTGGGTACCTCACTTAGGATAGTGTTTTCTATTTCCAATTTTGCATCCAATCATTGATTTTAATTAGCAACCGTGAATGAATCTCTTTTTGTTTTCACCTTACATCTTCAGGAATCTATAGGAAGAAGACTGTGGAAGAACACATCTCCCAGTTTGAAGACCATCACTCTTACTAGACAGTCTCAAGATGAACAGCAGCTGTTCACTGTGCTGAAAAGTCTCTGGAGTCTGCAAAATATCTGCCTCCTTAAACTGTCTCAAGGAATTCAGCACCTTACCATGTCCCCCTCTTTGTCTAACTTTTCTTTTCATGTTTGGTTCCTGAGACACTGAAAATGTAGCTGTGGTGGTTTGAATTAGAATGACCTGAATAGACTCATGTATCTGAAGGATTAGTCACCTGGGAGTGCATTTATTTTGAAAGGACTGGGATGAGTGACCTTGTACAGAGGAAGTGTACCCTTGTTGGAGAAGGGGTGGACTTATTTGGAAGAGGTGTGGTATTGTAGGAGGAACTGTGTCACTGAAATTTCAAAAAACTGTGTTAGTCTAGTTTGCCTTTCTCTGTGTGCTGTATGCCATTTGGTATATCTCTCAGCCTCATGTCTGCTACCATGATGCTCATTGCCTACTCCTCTAAATCTATAATCATGCCTCCAAAGAAATGCTTCTTTTATATGGCCGTCTTGCTCAGTACATAAGCTAGTTGGATGAAGGCTCATCTCAGGGTGTCAGCTGGTTGACTGGATTGGAAGCCACTTTTTGTAGACTACAGGTGGGGTTATCTTCTTACTATCTCTTCACAGGACCTTGCCTTTCTGTTCAGGTTTTGTCGTCTTGTCTTGTATGCAAATCTTCTTTTAATGGAACTACTGAGAATGAGCTGGGGCTTGCCCTCAAAGATAGTTTTACTCTTCTCACTTCATTCTGAGCCATGTCTCAGTCAAGATATAAATTTAAGGATGCAACATTTGAGGAGGACATAATTTAGACAATAGCCAGCAATATGTGAAAATCGAGACTCAGGGTCAGCAATGTAACTCAGAGATATAGTGCTTGGTAGACGTAAATAAGGCCTTCTCCTCAGTCCCCAAGACAACAACAAATTAAACAAAATCATAATCCAATGTTAACAGGTAAAGATATTGGGTAAATGCTCAAGTCTGAGCTTGTAAGTCTGCATATCAAAGATAACTATATCTGTACTAATTCTTTAACAATTCTTAAAATGGTTCTCTACTTAATAATCAAAATAGTGAAAGAGAAAGGAGTCAAAACATCTCAGATTCATTCTCACTAAAATGCAATGACCCACAGAATTACAAGTAGTTGAGAATACATTTTGATTACACACTTCTCTGATATTTTTCATAATATGAAATAATAAAGTTCCTACTTCTCAAGTTCATGAGACCATCTTTTAAACCAAACACATAAGTCTTTCCACTGTGTTGCCTTCGAAGTTTTGCTATCAGGAGTCTGTTAAAAATGTAAAATGAATTTTTAACAGAGCATTGACACTTGCATTGTTAATGTGCCTCCAGGCATGTAATTAGCTGAGAAGTTTAATATTTTATATTCCAAAGTTTGATCAGAATGCTTAAAGCTCAGAAAAGCTATGAAGTATTGACCAGCATCTTTGATAAAAAGAGAGTTCTTAGAAGAATTTCCATAAATAAAAGTTCTATCTACTTCTTCTCAATAACTATATTAAATATAAAAAGTGATTTTTAATTTTTAAATATCAAACAGCAGCAAAGTGTCCTTTGCATTTCCTACCATAGATTCCTGAGAGATGTGATTTGTTTAAGAAATTGAAAGAAGTCATATGCAGGGCAGATAAATGGAGCCTTTATTTTATAAAGGATTTTTCTTTGACAAATTTTATAACATATAGATGGAAAATATTATTTGCAATACAGAAAATGGAATTAAGTTGTAAACCTTTAAATAATTTAATATTCACCACATTTATTTATTAATGTTTGGTAAATACTGAAAAAATACTATTGCCTGAAGCTTTATATTTATGTTCATAGTCAGCCAATGACAGAGTAGATAAAGGTGAAGTTTCCCTGAATTTTGGTGATTGGGATTGTGAGAGCAAATTGAATAAGTGTGGTTAAAAGATAGCTTGCATACGAATTAGATTCATGTCAAAATAGGAGTTAGTGATACTTATCACGTCAGTATGAAGGTAATTTTATCTCATTTGGAGAGTCTGTGGATGGCTGCACTATAATTGCTCAAAATCTATCTCTTTTATTTTCATATTGACACATTGTTCAGCAAATAGTGAATCATAAATAAATCTTGTGGCTTAATCACATCATTCCCCAAAAGGAAAATCAAAGAGTTATTCTACTATATTTACAACATACTAAGAAGTCTTTCAAATTTTGACTCTTTTGATTCTCAAAGGAGTGTTTCATATGCAGGAATGCTTTTCTTACACATCATTGATTGCTTTTTCTTGGTGAAGTACAAGTTTTTTAGACCTATTTTTATGTTTCTCTAATAGATTGACCTAGATTCACTGCTTCAAACTTATCACAATCTCATGTTCTACAGGTATGTTCTGGGCTGAAAAATAAGATTATCAAGAAAAGACAAACCAGACTCAGAATAAACATTGCAAGGAAGCTGAGAAAATCATGTTTTGAGAGACACTGTCAAAGATCATAGCCTGAAAGGCAAAGAACAAAGAGATAAAATAACAACAACAAAACAATTATCAAGCATTTACAAATCTCAGTTGTCCATAATTAGTTAATTTTCTTGATAGGGTCAGTAAGTTCTATTCATGTTTTCTTTGATCAAAATAATTAAGTTGAAGTAGAATATTCCTACAATTATTTCCAGCCCTTTAAAATGAGATATATTTGTATATGCTTTTCATTTGGATTTATTTTCAAGAGTGGGCTATAGATTTTAACACTCATCCTTAAAGACCAGAAGTGGCCTGTATATATGTGGTGGGGATTAATTTTCTTCTAGCAGTGAATGTATTGATTTAGGATTTAAAGTTATATAACAGCATGTTCAGGCTTCAAATAAATTTTGAATTAATTTCCATTTCAATTAAAATTCTTATAAAACTTTCTAACATTGTAATAAAGGATTTTATTTTAGCTCTGAAGAGGATGATTCTTAAAAGAAAGGAAAATAGATGGCAGTCGAGAAAGGCATAGATCAATAATATTGTATATTTGTGAACCCATAATATTGAGAAATGACTCAAATATCTTAATAGAGATCACTTAATGAAAAAGCTATGACTTTGACACCTTCTGTCAAGCAACCACAAATGCTTGCCAGTCCCTTCCTTGGGTTAAGCAGAAACAATGCAAAAGAAACATGGAAAAATGATACAGGGCAGCTTTTGTTGAGGAGACTGAGGTTACTCAGTGTACACGATTCTTTCTGTGAAGGCATGGGAACCATAGTCAGATCTCCAATGCCCTACATAGAAATGGCTCATACAATTATTATCCTATCATTGAAAGAGGTAGAGATCCGAGCAGAGGCATCATTGGGCCTGCTGGACACCAATCTACCTGAAAAAAAAATTGTGAGCTTCACCTTCAGTGAGAGTTTATACTTAATGGAGTAAGACATGGAAAGATAGAAGACAAGAGACAGCTGACATCATTTTGCGGTCACCTCTACACATGCACAGTGTCATCCACCCACATATCTGGACATTCACACATTCATACACATATGTACAACACATAAATACATATACAAACACACAATTGTAAATCTATTATTGTCATCATGAAGAAAATATAATGAGATGTCTCTTCTTTTACCCTACTCAAAAAATTCATGCCAGGTACCAGATCAAAATGTGCTATGCTAGAGATTAGAGCCATTGCAGATGTAATGTGACAGAACAAAATATTAAAATATATTGATCAATATTTTTTAAAATGTAGTTGCATTTCAAATGTATTTTAATAAATAAAGACTGCCTGAAGATCTGAGAGCAAAACACTCCCATTGGTAAATCTTACAGACCAGATTATGGTAACACACACCTTTAATCCCAGTAACACCATGACACACACCTCTAATCCCTGTGGCCACAATGACACATACCTTTAATCCCAGAAGCAACCTGGGTAAAATCAGGTGGTGCATGCTTTTAATACCAGTGGCACATGCCTTTGATTCCAGCCCTAGAGTGGAATATAAGATGGGGTGAGACAGCTCTCAAATGCATTCTCTTTCTGAGATTCTAGGAGGCAGAATCACCGTTCATACTTAGGTCGAGGTAAGAGCCAGTGGCTGGCTGCTTTGCTTTTCAGATCTTCAGGTTAAACCCCAATTTTTTTGTAAGATTTATTTATTTATTATGTACACAGTGTTCAGCCTCCATGTATGCCTACTGGCCAGAAGAGGGCACCAGAACTCATTACAGATGGTTGTGAGCCACCACGTGGTTGCTAGGAATTGAACTTAGGACCTCTGGAAGAGCAGTCAAGTTTTCTTAACCTCTAAGCCATCTCTCCAGCCCCAGAACCCCAATTTCTGACCCTGACAATTTATTAATTGTGCTTCAGATCAATTATTCATAATCTACGCAAATAATATTATTTTTGCCAAACAGAGATGTAGCATCTCATAAGTTATATTTTACTATGAATTTGAGGTAAGCAATTTATGAAAGTAATTTCAGGACTTCGTTACAATGATCCTTAAATCTAAAGATCATCATAAGAAGAAAGGGTATGTAAAGTGTGCAGATACTGGAGTTCTCTTATCCCTTTCTAAAGATGCCCTAGAACTAGTATAGTCCAGAGGAAGTGAAGATTTTGTCCAAGGTGTCATCAGAGAACTATTGTCTCACTGATACTTTTGTTTCAGAGTTCTATCCTATAGAAGGAATGGGGAGAAAACTACTTTTGAACAAGCCATCCAGTCTGAAAAATGTTGATATGGAAGGCATAAATTTTAGTTCAGATGAGAGAAGTGCTTTTTGGAAGTACACTTCCTTCAGAATTGCTAATACGCAGAATTGCTGAAATTGAACCCTATGATGATGCATGTCCTGTTACATGAAAAGAAATGTTAGTAGAAACATAGACATTGAAACTTTCTTTGTGGGTAAGAGAAGGATGAGAAGATGTGCCGCAGACAGCAGAGGGAAGATGGATTGTGTGTCAGCAAGGACTGGCTGAATTGTTTTCTATATTGAATTTTAAAATATGCTGCTAAAATGAGCTTTAGAACTACGTACATTTCCCTATACAGTATTAAGATGTGACCTGCTTTTTCCTATCGCTTATAGTAAAGCATAAGAAAAACAATAACTTGGATGAGAAGCTAGGAAGAAGAAAACAAAGTCTACTTTTCACCATTTGTCAATTTCTTAGTGCATTTCTATTTCAAATGATACTAAAAACTGCTATTGAAACAGTTCCAGGGGAAACTGTATAAAGTTTTACAGAATATATTAGTCAAGAATGTGGTTTCAGATCTAGTTTACCAAGTCAGCTGTGGCCAGGGGTAGAGAATCTGACCATGAGATATATTTGTATGTCTTTATATTCACAATATTGGTCTTTGCTGCAAAAATAACAATCCACAAGATTCTATAGAATATTTTACTTGTAGAAACATGATAGACACACCATCTCACACAACACTAACTTAGAAAACATGAGCTGATAATGCTTACCTGATTTCAACTCTGCCAATAAGAATCTGGGAACAAGGGAGGGTAAATGTACCATTCCTATGGAATATATGCGAATTTCATGGGTATATATCAACTACCTGCAGTCTATGTGCTATCTGTGAAATGCCTTGTAGATGTGTTTAGACCAACAAAGACAGGTTTTCTTTCCATAAAACTTTTTTTTTTTGGTCTTGTATTGCTTTAATAAAACACTGATTGGCCAGTAGACAGGCAGGAAGCATAGGTGAGAAAACCAGGCAGAGCAACAAGAACAGGAGAATTATGGGAAGAGAAAAGACTCAGTCTGCAGTTGTAATCCAGACACAGAAGAATCAAGATAAGAATGCCTCCCTGATAAAAGGTACCAAAACACATGGCTAACACAGACAAGAATTATGGGTTTAGATGTAAGATATAAGAGTTAATAAGAAACCTGAGCAAATCGGCCAACCAGTTTATAATTAATGCAGACCTCTGTGTGTTTCTTTGGGACTCAGTGACTGTGGGACCGGTGGGACAGAAACCTCTGCCATCATGGGTAATTAAAGGAAATGTAAAAATAGTAAGTGCTCAGTTTATGTAAAACAGTTGTAAACACTCCTAGGTTGAAAAACAAACTGCGGGATAGATGTGGTTAAAAGGAGTCCCAAGTCATGAAAAGAACTAATTTGCAGAAGCCTGTGAGAACAGAGTGTGGGATGTATCCCACACTGTGAGTATGAACTCCAAGCATCTCACAGCTGTATGCATGTCTTTTCTCCTCAGAGAACCTTTGCAAATGTTTCTATTATTTTGTTTTGTTTTTTCAAGACAAAGTGGTTTCTCTGTAGCTTTGGAGCCTGTCCTGGAACTAGCTCTTGTAGACCAGGNAGAAGAGGGCACCAGAACTCATTACAGATGGTTGTGAGCCACCACGTGGTTGCTAGGAATTGAACTTAGGACCTCTGGAAGAGCAGTCAAGTTTTCTTAACCTCTAAGCCATCTCTCCAGCCCCAGAACCCCAATTTCTGACCCTGACAATTTATTAATTGTGCTTCAGATCAATTATTCATAATCTACGCAAATAATATTATTTTTGCCAAACAGAGATGTAGCATCTCATAAGTTATATTTTACTATGAATTTGAGGTAAGCAATTTATGAAAGTAATTTCAGGACTTCGTTACAATGATCCTTAAATCTAAAGATCATCATAAGAAGAAAGGGTATGTAAAGTGTGCAGATACTGGAGTTCTCTTATCCCTTTCTAAAGATGCCCTAGAACTAGTATAGTCCAGAGGAAGTGAAGATTTTGTCCAAGGTGTCATCAGAGAACTATTGTCTCACTGATACTTTTGTTTCAGAGTTCTATCCTATAGAAGGAATGGGGAGAAAACTACTTTTGAACAAGCCATCCAGTCTGAAAAATGTTGATATGGAAGGCATAAATTTTAGTTCAGATGAGAGAAGTGCTTTTTGGAAGTACACTTCCTTCAGAATTGCTAATACGCAGAATTGCTGAAATTGAACCCTATGATGATGCATGTCCTGTTACATGAAAAGAAATGTTAGTAGAAACATAGACATTGAAACTTTCTTTGTGGGTAAGAGAAGGATGAGAAGATGTGCCGCAGACAGCAGAGGGAAGATGGATTGTGTGTCAGCAAGGACTGGCTGAATTGTTTTCTATATTGAATTTTAAAATATGCTGCTAAAATGAGCTTTAGAACTACGTACATTTCCCTATACAGTATTAAGATGTGACCTGCTTTTTCCTATCGCTTATAGTAAAGCATAAGAAAAACAATAACTTGGATGAGAAGCTAGGAAGAAGAAAACAAAGTCTACTTTTCACCATTTGTCAATTTCTTAGTGCATTTCTATTTCAAATGATACTAAAAACTGCTATTGAAACAGTTCCAGGGGAAACTGTATAAAGTTTTACAGAATATATTAGTCAAGAATGTGGTTTCAGATCTAGTTTACCAAGTCAGCTGTGGCCAGGGGTAGAGAATCTGACCATGAGATATATTTGTATGTCTTTATATTCACAATATTGGTCTTTGCTGCAAAAATAACAATCCACAAGATTCTATAGAATATTTTACTTGTAGAAACATGATAGACACACCATCTCACACAACACTAACTTAGAAAACATGAGCTGATAATGCTTACCTGATTTCAACTCTGCCAATAAGAATCTGGGAACAAGGGAGGGTAAATGTACCATTCCTATGGAATATATGCGAATTTCATGGGTATATATCAACTACCTGCAGTCTATGTGCTATCTGTGAAATGCCTTGTAGATGTGTTTAGACCAACAAAGACAGGTTTTCTTTCCATAAAACTTTTTTTTTTTGGTCTTGTATTGCTTTAATAAAACACTGATTGGCCAGTAGACAGGCAGGAAGCATAGGTGAGAAAACCAGGCAGAGCAACAAGAACAGGAGAATTATGGGAAGAGAAAAGACTCAGTCTGCAGTTGTAATCCAGACACAGAAGAATCAAGATAAGAATGCCTCCCTGATAAAAGGTACCAAAACACATGGCTAACACAGACAAGAATTATGGGTTTAGATGTAAGATATAAGAGTTAATAAGAAACCTGAGCAAATCGGCCAACCAGTTTATAATTAATGCAGACCTCTGTGTGTTTCTTTGGGACTCAGTGACTGTGGGACCGGTGGGACAGAAACCTCTGCCATCATGGGTAATTAAAGGAAATGTAAAAATAGTAAGTGCTCAGTTTATGTAAAACAGTTGTAAACACTCCTAGGTTGAAAAACAAACTGCGGGATAGATGTGGTTAAAAGGAGTCCCAAGTCATGAAAAGAACTAATTTGCAGAAGCCTGTGAGAACAGAGTGTGGGATGTATCCCACACTGTGAGTATGAACTCCAAGCATCTCACAGCTGTATGCATGTCTTTTCTCCTCAGAGAACCTTTGCAAATGTTTCTATTATTTTGTTTTGTTTTTTCAAGACAAAGTGGTTTCTCTGTAGCTTTGGAGCCTGTCCTGGAACTAGCTCTTGTAGACCAGGCTGGCCTCAAACTCACAGAGATCCACCTGCTTCTGCCTCCTGAGTGCTGCGATTAATGGTGTGTGGCCACCAAGACTTTTTGCAATTGTTAAAAACCACAAAGTCCAGAAGTTACTTTCATGAATTGCTTTTCTCAAATTCATAGTGAAATGTAACTTAGTGACATGCTGGTTCTCTGTTTGGCAATAAAGTCAAATTATTTACATAAATTATGAAATGAATAATTGATTAATATATTTAAATAATTTTTCTATTTTCAGTTTGTTGCTTAAAATAGTGTATGCAAATAAGCAACCTAATATGACTAGAAGCTAGCGTTACAGTGAATAATGAATACATATTTAAAATTTATTAGAGTTTTCTAATGTTTCACTTTTCCATACCTTTCTACCTAGTCCTTTATTTTTTCCATACTGGTTATAAATATCAGTTGCTTGAGAAAAATATTTTAATTATATATAATAAACTTGTGCTCAGAGTTCTAAAATAAAGAATATTTTAGTAAATATCAAAAATAAAGGTTTATAACTATATACATATTAAATATTTACATGTATTTCTTAATTATATAAATTTTAAATTATATAGGTATGATTTGGTCCTGATGTCCTCCTCAAAACTGTACCCCAATTTATCTAAATTGTTTGAACTAGTCTTTACCTCAAAGCATATGACATTCCTAGCAGTGCAAGATATAAGAAAAGATGCTTTTAACACATGTATTTATAGAGAAAACCTAAGATTGGACAAATAATAACATATTCTTAAACCTGAAGTGAGAGAAGACAAGTCTGGTCTCAGATATTTGGAGATTCTAAAGTATTATTTGTTGTACTAAATTTGATACATTAACCAGATACTGTTATAATTCAGATAAGAAATGTCACCAAAGATGCAGTTTAAAAGCTTGTTTGCCAGCTTGGAGGCTCTTGAAATGTGACTGGATGTTGTATGAATTACTTCCTTGTTGCTTTGATAAAACACATTACTTATAGAAGGCAATTTGTAGAATGGAGGATTTATTTTGTGTTTAGATTTCCAGAGGACTAGGATTCTATCACTGTCATGGCCAGGAGCATCGCCGTAGACAGGCAGGCTTGCAGTTGTAGCAGTAGCTGAGAGTTCATCTCAAGAACCATGAAAAGAAGCAGAAAGAGTTCTCCAGTTATGCTGGCAAGCTATTGAAAACTTATGCCCCCAACACACACACACACAGTGACACATCTCAGAAAAAAAATACTACATCTCCTGATCATTTCCAAACAGCTTCCAACTGTGGACTAAATACTCAAATCTTCAAACTTGTAGATGACATCTCATTCAACACAGCACAAACACAAAGAGCTCTTTCCCAATAAATGTGCAATTCCTTTTGTGCATTATGGTATTATTGGGAGATAGCACCTATTTGAGAAAAGTAGTTCTCCATGGAAGTGTTCTACAAAGACAAACCTTGTCCCCATTCGCCCTGCTTGTCTCTGGTTCCTTATAAGGTGAATTGCTCAGTTCCACTATTAATCTTGCCTTCCCACAATACAGAGTAATGGGGACAAGCAGCCAGAGACTCAATCTTCTGAAGTCATAATTCAAAATTCAATGATTCCTTATTTACATTCATTTGTTCAGGTATTTGCCCCAAAACTGGTAAGTTTCATACATATATTTATTTAAAGGTACTTTTTAAAATAAAATTTTCCAGTATAGTAGTTTTCCAGTATTGAGACTACTTAACTATACTTTTGTCAAATTCAACATTACACTCACAAACTTTCAAGCATTAAAATGGACCTATCTATCCCATACATAAAAAGTCATTCAAATTTGAATATTAATAAAATACTTAATGGTTTACAAATTTAACTATGCAACTGATCCAGTCCTTATTAGACTTTGTGTTCTATCAACCACTGATATCAGGTCATTTCCATGGCATTTGTGAGAATGTTATACAAAGCAGCCATCAAAACCAGAAAAAGAATTCCACATGGGTTTGGAAGAAACTTGGTCTGACATTCTTATCAAATGGCCTCCTTCAGGAGCCTTCTGAGCCAATAATTAACTCGTACTCAAGATTTGGATTGTGATCCAACACCATTATGAATTCCTGGAGTGTCCTTTCTCACTCACACAGGGTGCTATCTTTTCAATATTTAGCTTCTGCTTTTTATTGTATCTTTACCATATCATTTCTTTCAACTTTGTATGGTTAGATTCCATAACACATAAACTGGAAATCCTAGGTTTTGATCAAATTATAACAAATGACAACTGCCACAATAAAAATATAATTTATTAAATTAAACATAAAAATTTTCATATGTTGATCAATGACATGTTAGGACTTGTAATAGACTAAAAATGTTACTCACATCCATTTTAGAGTAAATATATGTATATATGCATGGATACCTACAAAAAACATGATTCATATAAATGTATGTACAAATATATACATATGTACACTTTATAAAAAGTGTTCAATAATTTATCTCATAGAACTTTTAAGATTAATGAAAATCTTATAAATTCAAATATTTAAAAATCATAAATTCTTCATGTTTACTAGATACATCTGTGAAAGTGGATTCAAGTGCCTATATAAAAAAGTCACATGAATTTCTGATAATCCATTGCTGCAAATTTATACAAGATATTTATATTCATTTGAAAGTATCAGCATATATAATTATAAACATCTTGCTGGGTGGTTGTGGCACATGCCTGTAGTCCCAAAACTTAGGAGTTAGAGGTAGGCAGATCTCTGTGGCTTCAAGTCTGGCCTGGTACACAAAGTTTATTCCAGGACAGCTAGGACTGTTACACAGAGAAATCCTGTTTCATAAATCAAAAAAAAAAAACAGATAAAAAGAGACAGAGAGAAAAGAAAGAAAAAGAGAAAAAACAATGTCTCTTTTACTATAGATATTATTATATTTTTATATTATAAAGTCATAGTCACCAGTTTCATGGAGAGTGGGAATTCATTACTCTGTGAGGTTTATTTGTTTAATACAATTATATTGGTGTTGCCTCTTATATATATGAACATCACTGGTTGTGTTATGAAATAAATGCTTGAATCTTTAAATTAATCAGAGAGAAAGTTAACTTTCTAGTCTGAACTTGTTATGTACTAAGATATTCTTTCTAGCAGTAGAGAAAAGAAGCTTGATTATGTGGGACATGGATGTTTTATTCCTTTGCTTTTCCAATTTAGATTCTTTTAATTTAACTTGTATGTTCTCTTTTCCATTGTTTTTAACTTTGGCACAAGATATATTGAATAAATTTCAATATTCTACAGTAATCATGTATTTGTTATCAGCTTAAGGTGATCTACAGTCTATTCCTTTAATCATATTTCTGATCACTCTATAATCTCTACTTCTCTTCCTTTCCCCCAGTCTTTATCTCTTTCCCATCTTCACTCCACAAACTTTTAGAAAGGGATGTGACAGCTGCATTACATGTTTTTATCAAAATGATATCAGTTAACCCACTGAAAGTTATGCTTTCTTGAGTCACAGTTCTTTGCCTAGATTTAGTGTGTTAAGAGACATTTCCTCTTATGGAACAGGCCTTTAATACAATTGGAAGGTAGTGGAATGCACCAATTACAACTGTGTCCTAAAATCACCAGCAGGAACAACTTGTTTAACATATTGGTACTACAGTCCATACAGCCTGCAAGAGAGAACTATTGATGAAAATTATCTTCCAGTAGCAATGATAGAGCCTTCGGAGTAGCAGAGAGGAAGCTTTCAACTTTTCATTATGCTGGTTTTCCCAAGTCCTGAAAAAAAAGCATGTACTACCTTTAACAAAGGGGCTAACAACTAGTTTTGACTTGAAAACAATAGTAGATGCATCAGCATATATAGTTGAGGAGTCTCCATGACCTATTTGTGCAAATAACTCACAGAGGTAGCTGGTACCTTACGCACTTTTATTTCACCCAATAATCTTGTAAGACCTGGGAGTGCCCTAACTCACATAAATAGATGTTTTATTTAAGTTTTATTTTCTGAATTTATTGTATTATTTTCATGTTTTTCAATTTAGAAAAATGAATATTTCTAGCATTATATTTGTATAATGGAGAATTTTTACAGAAATTGTGATTTTTAAAGTGTGAGACATAAATTCACACACCTCTGGACACCTAATTTTAGATAAAGGTGCCAGAAATAAACAATGGAATATACAGAATATATCTTCAGCAAAAAGTGCTGATCAAACTGGATGTCTGCATATAGAATAATGCAAATAGATCCATGTTTATCACCCTGCACAAAATTTATGTTCAAGTAGATCAAAGCTAACAACATAAAACCCCATACACTAAACCTAATAGAAGAGAAAGTGGGGAATAGCCTCAAACACATTAGCAGAAGAAGCAACTTTCTGAACAGAACACTATTAGCTCAGGCACTAAGATCAAAAATAAGAAATGGAACCTCATTAAACTGAAAAGCTTCAATAAGCCAAAAGACACCATCAATCAAACAAAGCAGCAGCATACAAAATGGGAAAAATATTTTTACCAATTCAACATCTGATAGAAGACTAATATCCAAAATATATAAAAATCTCAAGAAACTAGATATCAGAAAACCAAATAATACATTCAAATATGTGCTACAAATGTAAACAGAGAATTCTCAACAAATGAATCTGAAATGTCTGAGAAATACTTTAAAAATGTTCAACATTCATAGCCACCAGGGAAATGTGAATCAAACTACTTTGAGACTTCATCTTACATCTGTGAAAATAATCAAAATCAGTAACACAAGTGATAGCTCATGCTGGCAAGTATATGTAAAGAGGGGATCAATTCTCAATTGCCCTTGGCAGTACAAACTTTACAGCTACTATAAAAGACAATATGATAGTTCCTCAGAAATTTTAGAATTAATCTACCTTGAACCCAGCTTCTATTGTTCTTAGCCTTTCAGCTAAAGGACATTCTACTCTACCATAAATACCATTGCTCAGCTATGTTTGTTGCAGCTTTATCAACAATAACCAGAAACTTGATACAACTTAGGTAGGTGTCTCTTTAACAAAGAATTTGTAAGTAAAATATGTTCCAGCTGGGTGGTGGTGGGGCACGCCTTTGATCCTTGCAGTCAGGGAGACAGAGGCAGGTGGATCTTTGTGAGATGTGACCAGCATGTCTATGAAGCAAGTTCCAGGACTTCCTGAGATAGACAGAGAAACCCTGCCTCAAAATATAAATAGATAACTAAATAAGATAACAAAGTAAAATGTGGTCCATTTACCTTGTAGAGTATTATTCAACTGTTTTTAAAATAAGTTTTATTATGAAATTCAAAGACAAATGGATGGAACTAGAAAAAGTCCTCATTAATGAGGTAACCTGGATGCAGAATAATAGATATGGAATGTATTCACTTATAAGTAGATATTAACTAGTAACTAAATGATAATCAACCTACAATCCACAGATACAGAAAGTTGGGTATAGAGGAAGGCTCTAAGTATGAAGCATTGGCTTTCCCTGGAAGTGGGAAATAGATTAGATTTGGGAAGGGTGGGGGCAAGAGTAGGAGGGTTCAGGTGTGTGGGATGGAGAGGGAAGGTACAAGGAGAGACATAGAGTTGGGAGGTGGCATTTTGATACCCTAGTGCAGTAAAAACTTACCAGAATCTATGGTGGCAGCCCTGGAGGACTCCTACTAATGAAGGTTACAGATTCTGAACTGGCCTATCTTTTGGAATCAGGCAAGGCTTCCAGTAGTTGGACTGGGCTGCATTCTGCTGAGTTGTTATCTCACGGGGTTTGGTTTGCAAATAGCCAATGTTGATGCTAGGACAGAGGTAGCCCTCTGAAAACTGAAATGGGGGTGGGCAACGAAAGGAAAACAACCACGTACCTTGTTGGATGTAGAGAGGTCAAGCTGGTGTCTTTATGGAGACTTAAAAACCTTTTGAAAAATCTTTTTAGCATAAGAAGGTCCTCTTGAGGCTAAGGAAACAACAACCCAGACACAAAATTCTTGATTTACAGTCACTCTATCCTGCAAAGATGTGCTTGAGCAGTGGTCATGAAGAACATATGTGTCAACCAATATCTTGTTCAATTATAGGCCCAGGTCATGAGTGGGATCCCATGCCCTACATTACTCGAGGGACAGAAACCCAGAGAATTAATAGCTCTGAGACCTAGGGTAGGACTAAAAGTGACTGGCAAATTTAAAAAAATCAAACCAACAGTGAAATGATTGCTAATGTTTTTCTACTAAACTTGGTGCCTTGTCCAGCTGTCATCAAGATAAATTTCCTCCCCTATCAAGCAGAAGTGATTGGGTACAGAGACCCTACAGCCAGACATCATGTATGCAGAAAGTGATTCTAAATTGAGGGTATCCGTAGGGACTTTCCCATTGAAGATCAGGGAACTCTAGAGTGTTGGTGGGAGGAAAGACTGTAAAAGTCAGAAGGGATGGAGAATACCAGATGAACATGGCACACTAATTCTACTAAGCAGGGGTTACGTGGTCTCACAAAGACTAGAGGCAAGTGCTGGATGAGCCCAGGTCTGTACCAGAACCTCTACATATATGTTGTAGGTGTGAGCTTAGTGTTTTTAAGGGACAAGTAACAGTGGGAGCAGTGTATCTCTGACTCTTTGCATGCTCTTGGGAATCTTTTCCTCTTGTCGGTTGCCTTGTCCAGTCTCCATATAAAGGGTTTAGCCTTGTCTTTCGTATCTTGTTTTGTCCTATCTGACTGACAGTTCTTGGAGCCCTGCTCTTTCTTGAAGAGTAAAAGGGGAGTGGATCTGAAAGACAGGAGAGGAGGGGAGAATAGAAGTTGTGGAGGAAAGGGAAACTGTGGTTGATGTGTACTGAGAGAATTAATTTTCAATAAAAATTTAAAAAGATTAAAAGAGAAAGAAAAATATAACTAGATCCCTACCTATGAAACACTATTGTTAATAACCTTATTTCCTTTTCAGCACTAAGTTTTAATTTCAAAATGCTGAATAAATAAATTTTGATGCGTTCAATTTTTAGTGTTTTGGTTATACTCAAAAGTTCTAATTGGAGCAGTGGTTCTCAACCTGTGAGTCATGACTTCTGTGGGGGGACCAGCAACACTTTCACAGGGGTCACATATTAGAAATCTAGCATTTCAGTGTAATTGGAGACCAAGTTTTTGATTTCTGGCTACCCAGATTCAAAAAATCATTCAAAAACTACATTAACTACAACACTGGCCAATGCTTAAAGGGTATTCCTACCTAGCTCTTAAATCTTAAATTAATTTTAATTTAATTTTATATCTATCCTAATCTTTTATCACAGCTAAGGAAAACTATAGATATAACTGTTTAGACTTCAACTCCATTAACTACCCCAGAAGGTCATAATATTTGCTAACTAAGCAGGAAGTGTATTGTAAGCAACTTACAAAACTCTAGAACTGACAGAGATATCTCCCTGCCTGGACAGTCACCCAAAATTTTTTTGTAATATTGGGACATTCATCTTTAGCCTACAGCCTCCTAATATACAACAGACTATTCTATGAAATAATAAATTTGAAAGACTCTTTTACCTATATTGGCAATTTGTCAGTCACTTTCTTCTGTGTCTGGTAGAACATTTGGCAGACTCTTTCAAGAAGCAGGCACCCTGACGGATTGTCTCACCATCATTAGGCAAGTTTAGCAGTCATTTTTCTGTGAGACCAACATGTCCAGTTTATGCAGCATGCCATCAAGCAGTCCAGGTAAGAACAGTTTCTTGTTCAGGTGATTAGCAAACTTCATAAAAAAAATCTCTTTGATGCCCATCACCCTCTTGAAGTAATAGGTACTGCGAGAAGCAGACATCTAACTGAAAAATAATTCTGTACATCTCAAAAACTAACATGACTACAAGTGTGACTACAGTAGATGACTAAATATTAATCCTTATTTTTAAATTTATATTATATTTTAAAATGAGCTGCTTAAACATAATACCTTAAACAAGAAAAGAAACATATATATATACACACACATTTATGTTATATATATATATATATAAATATAAATATAT
>LOEQ01003319.1:66521-80486 GCA_001685075.1 Bramus lutescens
TGTGTGTGTGTGTATGTATGTGTATATATATATATATTCACTTATATGTGTATAATAACTATCAAATAAAGAATAACCCAGGGTCCTGAGAGAGCTTATTTTCTCTATTCATATTCTTCTCTTCTTTTCTAAACAATATTCCAAGCTAGTAGTCCTGATCCTTGAAATAGCCCAATGGTGCTGAGTGTTTTATGTGTGTATGTAGGGGGTAATGAGTTAATTATAATACCGGATAAATATTTTTATAGAGTAGAGATTGTGATTAGATCTTCCTCGTGATGTCAAAAATGCTTCATTGAAAGGTGATAATGTTTTGCCAATGCCAGATTTCAAATCAATAACAGTCACAATATGTTGCATTAATATTCTAAAGCCCTTTCCAGCTTGTATTTATAATCAGCAAATTAGAAAATCCTCACAGGGGCCTGGAGAGATGGCTCAGCTTTTAATTGCATGTCAGCTCTTGCAGAAAACCCGAGTTTGTTTCTCAGAACCTGTAAAAGGCAGCTCACAACTGGTTATAAAGTCAATTCCTGGGGATATATTGTCTTCTAGCCACCACAGACTTTGCACTCATGCGTACACATGTGCATGTGCACACACATACACACATTCCCACACACATGCACATAGGTGTGAGTGTGAGTATAAAAGAAATTAAAGCTTAAGAGGAAAATTCTTACTGACACAAATAAAAAATTTGAAGGTGAAAATGAAAGTAAAATATCTTATCCAAGATGACACGCACAGTGTGTAATGGGACCAGAGTCACACAAGGGTCCTCTGTAACAATATAAAACATCACAATGATGTATTAATTCAGGAGCAAAGATCTTCTGTATAGCAATCGACTTACTAAAAGTATCCAGTAGGACTGAATAGGTAATATAAATTTCAAACATAAAACAAGGTGTGGACGAAAAGTTTGGGAACACACACTTATTATTGCATTTTCCACTTAGCAGGCTGTGTTTCAGACATGCAGATCATGTTGGTTTGGTAAAAGGTGCACTCTCATTGAGCATGATGTCAAAAAATCATTATCCTAGCAGTAGGAAATTCACTTGAATTGGAGTTTTTCCTGAGAAAATGTTACACTGAATAATATCCCAGGCTTTTCCACACAAATATAATGTGGTGGCATAGCAACAAAATTATTTATATTATAAAAATAATAATAGGAATTCTGTAAATGCGGTAGACAAATTATTATAGCTTATTGCTTTGGATTTTGCGTCAAGTTTTTTTTTTAATAAAGAATAGTTATCTCTATTACTTGCCCTTTAGTAGAAAACAAACTCTGAACAAAAAACTACTTTCAATGAAACTGATGTAGATTAAAAATGATCACATGGAGTAGCACTAGGAGACATAATTTTCAAACATGACAACCTGAAATTCAGAACTTCAAAAGGCAATACCCCTACACAATAATTCCAAAAATGATTAACTAAAGAGATTATCAATGAGAAAAGTTGTAAGGGGTGGGCATGAGAGGGGTTTCATGGAGGAAAGGGGTGGGGAAAAGATATGCTATGTAGTTCTATCACATTTCAAAACATACTACAAATAACCAAAATAAGCGAAAGAAAAAAAGTTTATGATATGAATACCGAAATCCTGGAAAATAAAACTGCAACCGCCTTAATTTCTGCAGTAAAACAAATCAATGAAAAACATGTCAGAAGAAGAGCAAGTTGAATTCAGGGGGAACATTGCGCTTGGGCTATAGCAATACAAATTTATCTCATTAGGTGGAACCCAAAGCTAGAGACTAGGTGAAAACAATTTGAGGAGGGTCTAACAGTGTATCTCTATCCACAGGAGACTTCTGTGTGACTCTCATCAAATTTACTTGGTAAGATCCTTCATAGCAAACTGGCAATATCAGTTAACTTTTTCAAAGCAACAATTGAGTTAAAATCATTAAATACATATGCTCTTTTAGATTGTCAATATTGCTCAGCGTCTACCCTTTAACACACATTTTTCATATATCAAAGTAAACACCCTCAATAGTAATAAGTTGTTAGCATTGTTTGCTTTTGGAATACACTTTATTGTTCAGTTCCTCTTCTCATCAATCCTAGCACAAAAGGTATACATTTTTGAAGGGTTTTAAGTATTTTTATATCATGTTATACCAATTTTCTTCAATGTGACTCATCAATAATATGATACCATGACATTATTGATTATAATCATTGTACAATTATTAAAACATTGTAATGTCTTTGATAAAGGATGGTACATTATTTTCTTACTTCTGTACCTATGGAAGGTAAACATTTCCAAAAACCTATATGCTAGAAACTGAATTTTACTCTATGGATTTTAGGTGAGGACAGATGTCAAGCTCTATGTTCAGTTGCCGAACACGGAGATATGCAACTATATAGCTACCTATTAAACAATGACTCTCATAATTGTCAGATGTTTGTAAAGCTTATTGTTAATGTCTTCAAAACTATGTATGTGATTATTACCTGCTTTTCTACATAAGTTGCCTATAAACTGCATTTTCATGTTATAGTTTCCATTCTGTCCCACATTTAAAATGAGAATGATTATGCTTTAAAGAACAGAAATATTATATATTGTAAATTAGAATGTAGGGACTCTTATTTTCAGAGAATTTGCACCCTAGTGATTTTTAATTTACAGTTTACAGGATTTAAACATTTGTTATTATGGGATTTGGAGTTATGTGTTTAGGGATTATTACCAAATTCTCAATAATAGAAACAGATCTAGCATAATTTATATACATGAATAACAATAGATTCCTGTGTTTAACCCCTCACAACTAATGACATACTAATGAATGAGCCATGGTAGGCTCTCAACATTGTCTGAGAACATCGAATATTCTAAAATCATCTCAAGCTTTCAATTACTTTACAAAATGCATGATGCATAAGAGTATGGACTTTAACATTTTCTGTTGGTAGTCAAACATATTAGACAGAATGTTCAGGGAACTGTATAAGGATACAGGATAATTTTGTCATTATTTTACTCTTTTTTGAAGAATTGTCCTTGTATATATTTAATTATGCATGATACATTTCATATTCAGTTTTGGAGAAAATGTGGTTTTGGTATAAAATATATTTATTTTCTACTGATTTATTAATAATCTTCATTTCAATTACTTATAAATTTGGTTTTATTTGGCTTTTTATTTATTTTTTATGTCTATGAGAGTTTGGCTTATATGTATGTTTGTGTCATATGTGTGGGTAATTCCTTCATAGGCCAGAAGATGATGTCTGGTTCCCTGGAACAGGAAATACGGACTCCTGAACTACCATTTGGGTGCCTAGGTCTTCTGGAAGAACAGTTAGTGCTACTAACCACTGAGCCATCTCTAACCCCCATAATTTGGCTTGTTGGAGCAATATAGAGGATTTCCAATCTCTCTCATACTTCTTGGTGCTTTCTCTAGTAGTTTCTGCACTCAGCTGAAGAAGTTCTTCAGTCTGAAATTCAGACTGATACTTGGGACCTCTGCTTTTCTGTCTTTGGAAGCAATGAGTCTACAAAACACTTATCTAACAGGTGACTGGCCTATGTGGGCTGCAAATTCTGTTCAGACAATGGTGTTCAATCTTGCTTTTTTATTTACTTACTTATTTGTTTGTTTGTTTGTTTGTTTATTTATTTATTTTTGCTTCAGCAAGGCTATGGTCATATTTTAAGCATCTCTATTGAAGGTTCTGGAAATATTTCATGATAAAGAACATTTAAGAGTATTCAGCACAGTGTAATTCACCACATGTAGCCTTAACCTAATGACTTTAATAATTAAATGTTTTTCCTAAATCAGCAGAAGTAATATATAGGTGGTAATTATGTGTATTTGACATAAACTCACACACTGTCTACTCCACAAAGTCAATAGACAATCACAACTTCTCTTCGAAGTGAAGCTAACTTTTTACTGCCATTTAATTTATTTGCAACCAAATCAGAAATTTATTTAATTTTACAGCCAGTGTGACTTAAAACAAGCAAAGGAAGTCTCATTGTGGATGATGGTAAAGGAATGAACAAATATTCTTTCATTTATATCTAGTCATGGTTGAGATTTGCAAGTAGTTAGTAAAGAATCAATTTTTTTAGGGTTTAAACCACTCCTAACTTATTTAGCAATACGCCTTGTTCTGCATAACACAAGGCCTACTAGAAGCCAGGGAACATTCAGCTGCAGGTGCACCACTCCTCACTTCCTCTGCTCACTGTTGTCAGCGATGATTAAGGAAATTTAAATATTGAGATTCAGTGTTGCTGAATTACATGAAAACTATAAATGGACAGTGAAGGTTGGATGACTGATTTTTTTTTTGATTCAGCATTTTCACTGTTATAGCATGACAGCAATTTTCTCTCTCTTCTGGGAGCAATAATACCACTAACACAGGATGCCCCCCTTAGTATCAAACTGTACTTGTGGCAGGATTTTTTATGATTACAATATCCCCAGAGAATCTAAGCAGATGAAACATAGACCACTGTAGCACCAGCAATAGTACAAATGTATAGTATGAAAATGACCTTGTGTTTTTCTTTGTTTATTCTAGGTATGCCAGGGATCAGTTAATTAAGGACTATGATGTAGCACAACCTCTAATTGGTCTTAATAATACCTCAGAGTCAGATATTGGGGTAAATTCTGAAAGATCAAAGAAGTAAAGGAGTCAGTTCCAAAGGGACTTTTTTTTACCTCTACCAAGTCCTCAGACCAAAGGAGGCAAGATCCTGTCTCCAGGAATTCTCAGACTTAATCCTCACACTGAATACCTTGAACTCCTGTCTCCTCCCACCTTATTTTTCTCTCTTCATCCAGCCATACATCTTGTCTCCAACTCCTTAATGTTGGGATTAAAAGCATGTGACACCCAGGTACTGGAATTAAAGGTGTAAGCCTGGTTCAGTTTCTCTTAGACTGATCAATCTCATGTAGCTCAGGGCAGCCTTGAGCTCACAAATATTCAGCTGCCTCTCCCTTCCTAGTACTGGGATCAAAGGTGTGTGTTACTACTGCCTGACCTCTATGACTAACTAGTGCCTCACTCTCCTCTCTGATCCTCAGGCAAGTTTTGTTATAGCACAAACAAAATATCACTACACCATAGTGTTTGGAAATAATCCGCAATCATATTTATTAATGGATTATTCAAGGTTTACCTCAGAAATAAGAATAGAGATTTATTTTTAGAATTTGTCAAAGACAATTGTGTGAACTGTTGGGTCTAAAATTAATAGGATATGTCAATGTAGTAGAAAAATCAGGAAAATCTCAACTCAGAGTTCCTTCTCATGAAGTCTGTGTTACCCTTTAAGGTCCTTTTTTTGTTGTAAGAAGCCAACCATGTTATGAAAGATAACCAGCTTTACTAAATGTCCTCTGATGGTTAGTATTATTCACAGAAACTGTAGTAATAACAAACACAATAGTGTTTGAGCTTACAATGGATAGCATGGTAGAGCAGCATTGAGAGAAAGCTGCCTCACCAGTTGAAAAATGTTGATGTTTGTAATGATATTCAATTGTGTTTTCAATATATGAATAGTAGGTGGAAACTTATAAAGGAATTTTAGATAGCATTATTTTTCATCTTATTTATATGAAATTGCACATGAATTCTTCATCGTATGCATTATTTACATACTGGCATTAAATATTTTCATTTCTAATGTTAGACAGTTGAGATATTTCTTCATATTTTGTCATTAATCTTACTAGACATTTATCAATATTACATTATCAATATTGTAATGTATTTACCTCCAAGATTCAGTTTTGATTTTCTCTGGTTCTGATTATTTTCTGAATTTTTCTGAACAGAGCTTCTTTCTGGCTTGGCAGCTATTTTTTCTTTACCCCTTTTGGCTTCCTTTAGCTGGTCTTTTCCTAGTCTCAGGTTAGAGATCTTTTTTTTTTTTCATTTAAGGTCCATGTACATATTTGTAGGAGTAGGAATTGGTTTCTAAGCACGCCTTGCATGGAATGTCTCAAACTGTCTTATTATTGGGACATTTTCAATCTTCTGCTTGAAGCATATTTCTATAGATTATTTATAAATTGACATACTGCCTATATTTGGGTGTTTATTAAATGATATTTTGATAACTACGTTTAATCCAATGTAATCCAGAAAAGTAGTAGGATTTTTTATACTTACAGAATATTTTATATTTTTGTCATGTTTTTATTACACAGAGTATTGTCTTGCTAAATATCACATTTAGTTTGATTGTTTTTACTTTGGATAGGTTCAGTCTATTATCTTTTTGTGCAAGTCTGATAATTACTGGAGTACTTCCCTATATTGTTGTGAATTTTACTTTGTGAAATACACTTAATTTTTTATTCCTATGAATATTTTTTTTCAATAAGATTAATTTGTTGTTATTTTATTGTCTGGGTATTTTACCTGCATGTATGTCTGCGTACCAGGAGTATCCCTAGTTCTTGGAGTAAGCCATGAGAGAGCAATAGAGCCCCTAGAATTGGAGTTACAGATGGTTGTAAGCAATAATATATGTCATAGGAACTGAACCTAGTTTCTCAGCAAAAGCATCTGGTGATCCTAACTGTTGGGCCATCTCTCCAACAGCATCCCCCAATGTTTGCTCTTTAATAATATTTTAGAATATAATCAAGATTTTTAGAAAGCTGACCTTTTGTATTTTTTTCTAATATTTCAGTGCAAGAAAAGCATTGCTCATTCTGGGATTAATCATTTTGGAATTATAAATTAATTAGAATCAGAAATTTGTCTCATATGATAATATTTTGGATTTAAAGCCTTGTTTCCAGCCTGTGTCTCTGTCTTAAAGGTCAAGTAACTTCTGACACAATTGGAGTCACATTCCACAAGGCAGACTTGTGACAAAAAAAAAATCACCTTCATTTCAGGTGTCAGTCATGAATGGGAAATCTCTTATATATTTGACTACCAAGCAATAAATTGTAGGTTCCCCTGAGGTCCTTTTTTGGTAGTTAAGAATTCTTATAACAACTCACCATATACAGAAAAATAAATCATCTGCATTCACAGTTTTTTTTTGCATTTTTAAAACATAGGATACAATAGGAAAAATGAGACGAAAGAGATAATTAGGGCAGGGTCAAACCATTCAGCGGAAATGTGCCTATGACTTGGGACATGTCACTTTGTCAATTCTTTCATGTGTTTAGTAATCTCGTCACCAACATATCTTACTGTTCCACAGTTTGGGAGAGTTTAATCCCCAGCATTTTCTACTACATGGTATTGAGTGAACATATTTCACATTCCCTACTTTCTGATCAATCCATCTTTCTATTGATCAAATCTATAGTTACTTTGTTTAAGAGCCTGTGTTGTTGGGATGTTTAATGTCTCTGATGAGCTCAAAGCTGGAATACATGTCCCTCAGCGGATCCTGTAGTTTTAGAAGGATGTAGAACTTGTAGGGTATGAAATTTCCTCTAAGAGAAGGAATATTTGGGGAAGGGCATTGGAGAGTTTTTTGTTTTTGTTGTTATTTTGTTTTGTTTTAACAGTTAGTGTTCTATTTATTAGTTGTTACTTAAAATTTTTTTAAATTTAAATGTTTTGGTCATATTGTTCCCATCCCCCAACTCTTCTCAGATCCTCTCTCCCTCCCTACCCTCCCAACATTAAATTATTTCACAAAAAGAACTAACAAAAGGGGAATCTTGGGGAAGATGGGGAGGAAGGACTGTCGGGGCCAGAGTAGTCGAGGATACATAAAGAAAACCCACAGAACCAACCCACCTGGACTCATAGCCTGTCACAGAGACTGATCTGAGAATCAGGAAGCCTTCGTGGAACCTACCTAGGCTCTCGGCATATATGCTATGATTGAGTAGCTTGGTTTTCTGTGGGACTCCTAAGAGTGGGCGGGAGATCTTTCTCTGATTATTTTGCCAGATTTTGGGATCCTTTTCCTCCTACTGGATGGTCTAGTCCAGACTTAATGTGAGATGCAGTGCTTAGTCTTATTGAAACATGATAAGCCATGTTTGGTGATAGCCCTGGGCAGCCTGACCTTTTCTGAAAGGAAATACAAAAGGAATGCATGGGGAAGAGGGGAGATAAGGGGAATGGATTGGGAGGAGGCAAAAATCGCAGTCTAGATGTAATATATGAGAGAAGAATAAATGAAAATAATTAAAGATTGAAACAAAGCAAATGAACAACAATAACAACAAAACCCCCAACACCCAATACACCAAAAATCAAATAAACAAACAAAAATTAATATCGAGAAAGTAAAATAAAATGATACATCAATTGAGAGAAAACAAAGCACCAAACTGTATCCAAATAAAAACACTCCAAAAATAATGGGCCTTTTAGTTCTAGACTCTGAATTTGAGTCACCAGTGCCCATATGAAAATTTGGGATGGTCATATATGTCTGTAAACCCTGAGAGGACCTGAAACGGAGAAAGGAAGATTGCCAGTGATTTCTGTCAATCCTAGCCAGCTTCAGCTCCAGTGACACACCTTGTCTGTAGAAAACAGGTGCATGGTGATAGAGAAGAAAACCCTGTCTCACTTTCTGGCCTCCAAGTGTACATGTGACTATACATGCATGCACATAAGCATGTGTGTGCAATATAAAGAAACAGCACACACATTAGACAACAAAGGAAGAAAAAAAGAAAATGAGAAAATTAAAAAGCTTACAGATTCTCAGAGACTGTATTTATATGAAGCTTCTCTAAAGTAATGTTATTGGAAAAAATTTGTTGAATAAAATCCATTAATTAATATCCTAGAGATGAGCCCAGACTTGTTAAAGCTCCAGTCTTATTGCAGTTTTAAGAAAAATTGAAGACCGGTGTAGCTATCAATGATGAAAAATTCCCAATGACACAAAATATTACTGACCTGGATTATGAGCTGGTTTGAAACTCAGGTTATCTCAGCACTCAAAATCTGACGCACTTATTGAAAATATGACTGTTAATTCCTGCAGCTAGTTGCTCAAGTGGCCTAAGGAACCAATATTGAAACTGCCACTTGACAAGCGTCACTTCTATAATTCCTCAGTAAATCAGATGTGACAGTGACCTCACAGAGGGGGTTGGACCCCATCCTTTTTCCTGCCCTTTCCTGAACAGAAACAGGGGTATATTGGAGAGAGTTAACAGAAGCAGGTGGATGGGAAGAGACTGGGAGGGAAGGAGGGAAGGGGGAAGTTTTGACCAGGATGCAAAATAAACAAACAAACAAATAAACTTTTTTTTATATGTTAGAGGTGGAAAATAATTGTGTGGCCAGCTTTATAATAGTAATCAGCTTATTTTATAATTGCTGCTGAGAAGATGATAGAAATAATTCATTATAATGTTGTATCAGGTTCAGAGCCCTATGAGTAGCCTGTATAGTAGGAAGTTATCTTTAAGATAAGCCATCCCTTGAATTTATGTATATTTTATAATAAGTGTTAAATGCCTCAAATTGAAAATTAATAAGGTCATTTGGGGGTTAGTTCTTTTAAATGAAAATATTAACACATGCCAAAGACAAATGATACATTATCTATAGCAATAATGAACAATTTAAAACCATTTATATTAATAACAACTAAACCTATCTAGAATTTATTTGGTTCATTAAAGCTTATAGTTGTAGAATCTTAGTTCCTCTGAGATCTATGGATAATTTCAAACCATTAACTCACTGCACTGAAACGTTTTTTTTTTCTACTAAAATACAAAAGGCTTCCATTGTCAAAGAGTTGATAAAGGGAACATTATAGTCTATTTATGGATCATCTGCTGTGATCTTCCCCTAATAAGGAAACATTTTTGGAAGCTTGCCTAATGAGAAATATATTAAGAACATAAAATACCTGAACCACCCTTTATCATCCCTGAAGTGATTAAATCTCAAGTGAATTAAAATAAACTCAAGTATAATGGGAAACTGTGTCAGAAGATAAAAAATCAGGAGAGCAGGACCTGGGCTTGAATGAATGTTACTAGACACAGCTCCAATGCCAACTCTTCTGGAGAAATCATAAATGAAAATATAATCCTTTACTGAAATAAATGATCTCTAAAATGTGTCACAAACCCCAGTATTTTTTATATGTGAGACTACAGCTAAGAATTTAAAGCATACAATTTTACATAGTTCTCATAAAAGCCCTGCTCAAGAGGTGTGGATATCATTATTTTCCAAATGAGAATACCAAAGCAGAAGCTTTCCTACATACTCCTTTATAACTGGATTTGCTTAAAGCAATGTGTCTATCCAACTCTCCAAACAACCTACTGGTAATTCTAAATTCCACCTTTATTTCTGCCTCTTAAAGCCTTCTTCTAAATACTACAGCTTCTGCTTCTACTGTTTTTGTTTTGTTTTGTTTTGTTTTAGTTTTTCTTCCTCTTAATTATAAAATTAAACACTTTGTGTCTTACTAAGCAAATAAAGTTGTGGAAGATTAAAATAAATATATGTAGTTGAAGACATATATGATAAATTTCCTTGCATGTGCTTTTCCCATTATTTTAAGGACGAAGTATCTTGAAACTCCTTGAAAATATAGAGCTCAGTATTGAAAAAAATTTAGTTTTATAATTAATCCTTGCTCTTATTTGGTATACCAAGTGAGGAAATATGGCATATCCGTTTATCTCAAGTTCACTCTGTAACTTACTTGTTCTGTCTTCCCTGGAAACTTCACTCATACAAGTCTCTATATTTCATGGGAAAGAGTGAAGAAAATATTCCATGCTAGTAGTTGCTGCTGTGCATAGAAAGATTATCCCCAAATAGTAGAGAGGCAAGACTACACCTCTCAAATCTTAAGAAATGTCTTGAGTTAGGTTTATCTAGAATTAGTTGCTGAGACATTACTATTTATTATTTTAAGGGTTATTCTCCACTTCAGCACCTGTGGACATGAAGATGAGGTAGGACTTAACAGGCGAAGTTGTGCAATGTTGTGTTGTCTATGACTACAAGTAACTTAGCAGAGCATGTGAAGCTGATGTATCCCTTTAAAGTGTCTCAAACTAAGGCATCTGGGAAATCACTAGTACCTTGCTCATCTCCTCTTGATCTGAAAAGCATAAGTTGGTGAATTAAGCTTTCACCAGACATAGAAAAAAAACTGTATTTTATATATCTTTTCATTTGCGATGTTGTAAAAAGAAATACAATGAAATTTGTCTCCTGACTGCATCCAGAACCTGAATAAATAAATCATTTATACTTAATTTAGTATCTGTGGACTTACCTCTGAGTAGCATAAGACAAACAATAGTTAGTAGAGCAACCAAGGCTTTGAATAAGCACAATCTGAGACACAGACAAGTAGCTCAGAGGAATATAAATCTCAGTCATAAGAAATAGCAGCCAGTCTTTTTCTTTACAGGCAATATGAAACAGAAATAAAATGGGATTTTGTATACTGTTTGTGGTGGTTTGACTAGAAATGGCTTCCACGGAACTCATTGTTAGAATGCTTGGCCTATAATAAGGAGGTATGACCTTGTTGGAGTATGTATGGCTCTGTTTGAGAAAGTGTGTCAATGTGAAGGTGGGCTTTGAGGTCTCATATATTCAAGCTACACACTGTGTGGTACTCAGTCTCTTTTTCCTACATGTGGGTCAACATGAAGGTCTCTTAGCTCCTTCTCCAGCATCTCCATGCGTCCTGCCACGTTTCTTGTCATGACAATAATGGACTAAACTTCTGAAGCTGTAAACCAGCACCAATAAATATTTTCCTTTACCAGAGATGCCATGGTCATCTCTCTTCACAGCAATAAAAGTCTAAGGCACCATGCAATATGCAATAAATAAATCAATATATGAAAAATAGATGGCAAAATAATAAATTAGCAATAGTTCAGCCAGAATTCATAAGTCTTTATGATGTCTCACATGGAGATATAACCACCTGAGCAGAGAAATGGAGACTGCTTGTGTAGCAGCACATTTTAAATAGGAATAAGTTATTCTGGACTTTTCTCTTTAGACAGAGTGACAGAATAAGATTACTAGATGTGATTTGTTATGCCTAAATACAATAGTGGCCTTAGTCCTCTAATCATAAAATGAATGTTTAATGCAAACATTTTGTCTCTTAGGTTTCTTCGAAGTTATTTTATAAGTTTATGTCAAATGTAAAATGAGTGAGATTTCATTATGGCATTTCTATGTATGTTTCTAACACAATTTGATCATGCTTCCAACTTCTTGTATTGATGGAAATAAATAAAATGTTTATGCAAACCATTTGATTACTTATGCATATTTTAATCAAAATATTTCATGATTTTTTTTCATTTTTTGGTTTTCCAAAACAGGGTTGTTGTGTGTATCAGCCCTGGCAGTGCTCAAGCTCATTATGTAGATCAGGCTGGCCTTGAACTCATATAGATCCACATGCCTCTGCCATGCAAGTGCTAGGATTAAAGGTGTGTGCCACCAGCATCTGGCTAATTTATGATTTTTTAAAACTATTATATCAAGCATAGATGCCGTGGCATTTTGTTTGTATTTTAATAAATAAAGCTTGCCTGGAGATCAGAGAATAAAACAACCCCACTGATCAGCCTACAGATCAGGCAGTGGTAATTTATACCTTTAATCAGAGTAGCCACATTAGTTGCCATAGAAAATGGGCCATGCATACCTTTAATCCCTGTGGCAAACATCTTTAAGCCCAGCCAAAGAGAGGATTATAAAATTGGAGGAAACAATTCTCAGTCACAATCTCATTCTGAGATTCTTAGAGGCAGGATTGCCACTTTCAGACTAAGGTGGAGGAAAGAGCCAGTGGCGGGTTTGTTTTGCTTTTCTGACCTTCAGAATAAACCAAAAGTTAAGTCATTTCCAAAACAGTGCTTTAAGAATAATATACACCACAATTTGTGTTCTGTAGCTTAGAAAGATGAGTTGCTTTTGTAATGAAAAGGCCACATACAAGGAGAAATATTAGTTTATCTTTTTGCACATATGATATACAATTATTCAACTGTACTACTTTTGATTAAGTAGCTTAAAATAAATATTTCCAAGTTTAATTAAAAGTGGAATAAAGTCTTTTTAAATATGAATATATGACTCATCCCAATGCCTTCTAATATAACTTATAGAGCAAGTTATATATTCATATTAGAAGGTATTATTCATTTCTTATATGAGTGGAAAAAACTATGCCCCTAGAAGGGTGTCAAGTTAATTTTTATTTTCAGGAGACTTTGTAGTATTGTTTTGGCAGTATTAACTCAACATCCTTTTTTTGTGTAAATTTTCAATAGCTAATCTTTTAATTAACAATTTTAAGAGTTCCCAGGAAACGTTTGTACTTATCTTCCTACTCAGCTGATAATATGGAGAATTTTTGAAAGGCATGAGTCAGGACTTTGCTATGTCTATAATATTCTTTAATAAGAAATAAATCATTTCTCACACTCTATTAAGGAATACAAGGGATTTCTCTACTGATAACAGATAATTATGTCAAGTAATAATTCTGTCTTTGTCCCTGGCTACATCTGCCTTATTTTCTTTCTTTCAGACATTGTGCAAAAATACATCAAAACAATTATTAAAATGGAAAGATAAGTAGAATTGCATATAAATTTTCTAGTTGGTTTATAATAAGAATAAAATGTATTAAAATAGGTTCATTTATTTTAAATAATAATTCTCATTCTTCTCCTTCAATACACAAAGACCAGTTTTTAAAAATCAAAATGGGAGCGCATATGAGTCTAAGTAACAACATATTTGTAGAAATAATGAGCAAGTAGACATCATTTTTGAAGTTACTCTTGAATAAAACTATTTCCCGTATTAATTTAACTAGCTATAACTTACATTTTCATCTTAAATGTTTTAAATTGTGTTCTAAATGCAACTTAGTATATTCCATTTTTTTCCATTTTCTTTATTATTATTAAAAATTTCCACCTACTCC
>LOEQ01003319.1:111814-134759 GCA_001685075.1 Bramus lutescens
GTGTGTTGTTATTTCGGGGTATAAGCTAGCCGTGTGGGAGCCGGGCAGGACGAAAAGCAGGCCCGCTCCCCTCATCACTACAAAATGCTACACATTAATTCCTCTCAGAGAGTTTTCATAAACAGAAAATACTTGGGTCTTGACAAACACTAAGTTTAAAGTTGCGTATTATAGAGTTTCAGAAATCGAGAAAATATTTTGTGTATAAATGCATGTAAACTTATGTGATCAGGGCATGACAGAAAACTCTACTTGAGAGAGATGTACTATTTATTTTACATTCATTGGTTTTCTACTAAAGGGTTATTTTCTGTTTATAGAACTGTACAAACATAAGAAACCAATTCTTATGTATAAACATAAGAAAGAAACCAATTTTAACTTGTTATCAAAGTATCTTAGATAATATTAATTTGGTCTTCATGTCCTACAAGCAAATAATTTGGTTGATTTCTACAAGAGACACATCTGCCCCTGACAGCACCAATTAATTCAAGAAGAAGATGGGCACTGAAGAGAATCCTTATGGTTGTATGCTATTCATTTTGGCAAGAAATTGTTCTTTGCTGACTGTTTGATGAACTGGACATGCAGGACTCACAGAGAAATGAATGCTGAACTTGCCTAAAGATGAAATGATCCTTCAAGGTTCCTGCTTCATGAAAGAGTATGTCAGACATTCTTCAGGATAAGAAAAAAAGTGACTGACAAACTGCCAATATAAGCAGACCTGTCTTTGAAATTTCCGGCTTCATGGAGTAGTCTGCTGGATACTATGGGCCTGTAGGCTGAAGATGGATGCAACAACGATACAGAAGAGCTTTGGGTGACTGTCCGGACAGTAAGATGTCTCTATCAATTCTAGAGTTTTAGAAGTTGCTTACAATGCACTTCCTATTTACTTAGATAATATTATATCCTTCTGGAGTCTTTGATGGAGTTGAAGAATAAATGGTTATAGTTATAGTTTTCCTTAGTTATGAAAAAAGATAAAATAGATATAATTATTCTAACTATAATTCTTGCTTGTAAACATTCCTTTTTATTTAAAAAGAAAAGTGGAGGAGATGTGAGAGTCCTCTCTGTATGCTGTGATTACCATTAATAAATTAAAAAAAAACCTGTTTTGGACCTATAGTAGGCCAGAACTTAGCTAGGCAGGGAAAACTAAACTGAATGCTGGGAGAAAGGAGGCAGAGTCAGAAAGAAGCCATGTAGCCCTGCTGGAGACACACATTGGAACTTTACCTGGTAAGCCACTGCCACGAGGCAATACGCAGATTATTGGATATGGATTAAATTTATATGAAGAAGTTAGCCAATAAAAAGCTAGAGCTAATGGGCCAAGCAGTGATTTAATTAAGCTAGTTTCTGTGTGATTATTACAGGACTGAGCAGCCAAAAACCAACAAGCTACTGTTATTACAACAGAAGAATGCCCCTTTATGGCAAAGATTACAACTTTTTGCATATTTTTCGATAAGTATACTATGTCCTTGCTAGGTAATAATTGGGAAGGTGTGCCTGTTATTCACTATGAAAATATAAAACCCATATAGTCAAGACTGGTTAGTATATAATAATAGTAATAGTAATAAGAGATAGAAAAAGTGTCATTTAAAAGGTAACAGATAATTTAAACATTTTGCTCTAGATGTTAATGCCCAATTTCACATAAATACAACTGTTCTGAACCTCTAACAACAAAAACTCGAGAAATAATTTAAATCATATTGCTCATCTAAGCTATCAAAATTCTCTGTGAGAAATTGCTATTGAGACTAAGGTATCCAATATGATAGAACATTCCTAGTCTGTGCCAGGAGGAATTCAAGTTCTAGGATGGCCTAGGATACAAAGCAAGGTTCTGTTGAAAAATAAAACAACTTATATTTAAAAATTGAAAGGTGAGAAAATAAATAGAAGTAGAGAAAATAATATTTTTCACAGGCTTCCACTAGATACTGAAGGATGATGGTAATTTGTAGAATGTCTGTATTAATCTACTCCTAATATTAACAAGTGTAGTGTAGCAGACAACAGTCTTTACGAATCTGTTCTTTTTTATATTTTCTGCACTATTCAAAAATAGTTATTGGTTCCATTTAAATTATGAAATTCTATGAAAAAAATAATGCCTTTTCCAAAAGGTAAGCATATAGTATTAAAGATTTGCTTGTTTGTTTGTTTTTGGTTTTTCTTTTATTATTGTTTTGGTTTTCTGAGACAAGGTTTTTCTAGCTTTGGAGCTTCTCCTAGAACTCACTCTGTAGACCAGACTGACCTTGCCCTCATAGAGATCTGCCTGCCTCTGCCCCCCGAGTGCTGGGATTAAAGGCATGCACCACCACCACCTGACACATTATTAAAGTTTGGAATGTATGCACAAACTATTTGGTGAAGTGCCATTGAGCCATTTCCACTTTAGAGAAAAATAATAATTTTTGTTCCTACAAAAATGTGAAAAACAAATTTCACAACGTGGTGATTATTATAACTTTTATGTTTGTATTTTCATTGCTGCAAATGTTAAAATTAGTGACAGTTTAATGCTTTGTCTTTGTGTTATTAAATGTTTTATAAATGAGAAAATTGCAGGAATAAAAGATAAGCAGCTATGACAAACTTATGATAAACATTGTTGAATTGTTTGCCAAAAACTTCACTAATTTACAATGCTTCAACTATTTTGGAGGCATGATTATTTCAGTGCACAATTTTGTTATAAAAATAATTCAAGCACATAAATAAAAATGCATCTTTTAATCTTAAATTGCATTCCTTTGATTATCTGGAAACTTGCTGTGCTACAAATATGTATTTGGAATTTACATATTCTCTTGTAAATTTTTCAGTTCACTGTACTGCTCTACAGTTTAACTGTGTAGTCACATAGATAGGGATGATGGGCAGGATTTTGTTAATGATTCTTCTTAGAAACGTTTTTAGTTTTCATTAACTCCATCTCTGTAATGAGAAGCATATGGGAAAGAAGCTACAGTTTATTGGAATAGTTATTTTACAGAATGAATGTGTGTTGGGGGAATGAGTGCTGTTACAATGACTATAGAGCTCATAAACATTTCAAAAGTTTCTAGCCTTAACAACCTGCTAGAACTATTATCAAGACTCTGCTGTAATAGAGAGCTGTGGGAAAGGAAGAATACAAAGCTGGCAAATCCACTTTCCTCATAGAATCTGCAGTCAAAGGAGAAAGAGTCAGAGGTAATGAACGGATATGAAGTATCAAAACAAATCTTTTCCCCTGCTACTGATGGAAAGTCCTTTCTTCTCTCACCTCCCCTTACAATCTAAATCCAGATACTATGAATATGGACAAGAATATGTTTCTCCTCACAACTGAACTGTTTAATGTTTAAGGTTGATATGACATTGCCCTAAGATATTAGAGAACATTTGTAGCAACTAAAACACTATGAAAATCACGACAGTGCTTATTGCTAAAAGTCTATCATCTAGAGCAATCAATGTCACCAGAGTCTACTTTAGCTAGTAGATTGGGGCTGCATTTAGTACATATGACACACTGTCATTTGTGTGGTTTGTGGATAGGTGATGAAGTGTCAGACAGCCCAGATTAAGCCATCTCAGTGAGTATTGCGGAATAAGGAACTGTAAATTTGCACAAAATGTGACATGAATAAGACAATACATTCCTTTAAAATCATGAATTGTTAGTTTCTCTCACGATAATGTTTTTTTCTTTTTTATTGTTTGTAAATCCCCCCTCCTACAAAAGGCTATTACTCCTACTTTGTTTTACTCTTATTTTCTAATAGTTTTCCACTGATTTATTTCACTTTTGTTGTGTCATCAAATACAATGTATTTTTCTTGGAAAAAAATAATTCAATATGTTACATATTTAGGCCATGTTCTACAACTGTTTTTTGCTTGTTTGTTTGTTTGTTTGGTTGGTTGGTTGTTTTGTTTTTGTTGATTTTCTTTGGGCTTTTTCTTTGTTTCTGGGTGTGTTTTAGGTGTGGGGGCAGTGTATGAAAGGATTTCTTTGTGTAGTCCTGGCTGTCCTGGAAATTGCTTTGTATATCATTTTGGCCTGAAACCCAGAGAGATCCACCTGTCCCCGTCTCACCATCATCATTTACAACCTCTACCTTCTACAAGCGTACAGGACATTTTTCATCTATGTTATCTTCCACTAATCTCAGAATTCTCCTGTTCCTAATTGGAGGAGCCTCGCTTCTCTCACAGCTTTAGTGAGCAAGACTTTAGCAGTCATGTATCGTCAGCAGGCTACTTATCTGGCATAACTGTTTTAATAGGATGAGCTTTCCTACAATACTCCTCACTGCTGAGTTCACCCTAGCACACTCTCCAATATTTATATTTAGAAAGTTTGTTAAACATTTCTTAAGATTTCTTCTATCATACTTCCAAAAATTACTTTGCGTTGTATTTGTCACCAAATCTATACCCATTTCCACAAAAGTGGAAGCTTCTTACAGTGACAATCTATTCAGAGATTCAAAACTTTTATTAGGTTTTGATTTCTACTGTAAAAATGCCAAATATTTTATATTTCAAAATAATACAAACTTATTATCTTCTTTTCCCTGAAAAGTTCTGAATTACTCTTTTGATTACATTGGAGTTGCCAAAAAAGCCAGATAATTTTCTTTAATCAAAATCCTTAAAATAATCCATTCGCAAGACACATAAATTAAGTAGAGTGACGATTGGACACTTTTGTAGAGCTATTATTTTGCTGACAAGGAAAACACAAAACAAAGGAACAAACAAAAACAACAACAACAAAAAAAAACAAGACAAGTAATCTATGGTTTGTCTCCCCCAACTTTGGAAAGTACCGTCAAAGTTGACCCAAAGATTTCTAAATTTTTGAGTTATAAAACTCGGCAAGTGATGTGTCCTTAATTAGCTAAGGAACAGGTTTTATTCACAGGTAAGAGTGTTGATGAGGACATGATTTTATTTGTACATCTTTGATGCCTAAATTTTAAAATTGTGGAAGACTTTAAATCAAAAGATATGCCAAGTCATGGATGCCACCTTTAAGAATTTTAAGTATAAATAATAACCAATTACAGAGGCATGTAAAATAATATTAAGACATTGAGTATTGAGTTGCAATAGAATGAGTCCAAGATCTTTGCAACCATGAACATCTGTCTAATAATTAGAGAACTTTTTAAACAAGATTAGAAAAGTGCTAGAGAGGTGAATAAAACAAATAGGATACTGGGCTGGAGAATTGGCTCAGTGCTTGGGAATGCAGAATATTCTTTTAAAGGACCTGAATTCAATGTGCAGCAGATAAAGTGGTCAGCTCACAACCCCATATAACTCCAATACCTTCTTTAGGCCAATGCAAACATAGGCTTACATACTCACATTTATACACACACACACATAAATTCAATTTTTTTAAAATGAGTATGGTTCTTTGGGTGAAAATGAACAGAGATAATTTTCTTGGGATTCCATTACATTTATATCTAGGAATCTAATTTTTCAACTCCATGATAGGCAAAAGTTAGATAATATTACCTTGACCTCATAACATAAATCTGCTGAACAATAAGTTATTCTATAAAAATCTAAAAGAGTGAAATCTGTGCTATGAGAAATTTGAATTTTGAGAAAAACACCATGAGGAGATAAGCATTATGTGAATAAACAATTGTATCGTCAATTGCTGACAAACTACAATTTTTGTTTCTAACTTTATGAAGCCCTTGAGCTTTGGATGATGCAGCCCCAGTGGACTAAGTGATTTTTAACATCTAAATGCCTCATCAGGGAACCCATTTTAACTCTTTCCTGACTCCCCGCCTCTATACACTGTGATATCAAACATCTGTGTCTTAAGGCTATGACATCTCCAGTAGTTTATATGATAAACAATAAACTCACAAAAGCCAAATTACATTTTAAGAAAAATTTACATACCCCACTTTACAATTACTAAAATTACAAAAATGGTTGGAGTTGATGAGCTATATCACACTCCTTAAATAATACTAGGGGACTAATTTAAAAAAAAAACTAGATAGAGATGAGATTTGCTGAGGGTGAGTACATAAGAGAGAGACATGTTTTGTTTTGTAGTTGTCAATACAGTAATTTCATAAAACAAATAATAAAAAAATGTTAACTCTCCTTAAAAAATTAATTTAGGAATAAATATAATAGCTTCTTTATTTTTGTTACATGCTATCTTTTTGGATGTATTATTTTTTGATAATTACAGTCGCTTATGGGCCTCTGAAAATGTAATTTAAAATTATTCACTGATCTACATTTCCTAAGGAATAACACATAATGAACATTGAGTTCCTCTGCACTTACAGAAGCAGGATTTTGTTCAGAGATCTTTCAGGAGGAATTAACTTTTTGTATCTACTTGTAGTTCTTTTTTTTTCTTGTATTGAAGATAGATTTTTTTCTCATATAATATATCCTGATTATGATTTCCCCACCCTCTATCACAATTGCTATCCAACTCCTCTCTCATTGAAGTTCCACTCCCTTCTGTGTTGGAGACTAATTTAGCAAACTAGGTGTAGTTGACTTTAATGAGACAAGGCCTATAAAAATATAGGAGTTCAAGGTAGATAAAAGTGGGTTATAAGGGAATAATAGTAAAATTATGAAATAGAAAATAAGGTTAAAAAAAAAACCTAACACCCTGCCACATAACAAAACAAACAAAAAAAGTAAAAGAGTCCAATGAAAAACACAAGAAATAGTTATAGATCCAGAGACCCACTCATGTGCGCACTCAGGAATCCCATAAAAACACGAAACGGAAGGCCATAATATATACACAAAGAACAGGTATGATAAAAAACAAGGGTGAGGTAAATAACTAAAAATAAATATGTGAAATAAAAAAGTTTAAAAAATGAAAAATTAAAAGTAAAAGAAACATAAAATTAAATCTCTCATGACACATAGTGAGGCAAATAACCTCCAAAGATGCTGTTGAGTTATATGGGATAATCTTCCTGTACACTGTAAGGATATGTCTTTGCCAAGGAACCTTCTGATTGGCTTAATAAAGACTGAATTGCCAACAGCTAGACATGAGATAATAGATGGGACTTCCAGGGGGAGAGAGGTATGGTAGAAGAATGTAGGTGCCAGTGAGATCTGGAACAAGCTGGACATACAGAATGGAAGAAACATAAAAGCCACATGGCACAACATAGATTAATAGAAACAGGTTAATAAAAGATAAAAGTTCTAGTTCAGAACCAACCTAGAGAACAGGAGTATTCTGGGAAGGAAGCTCTTCATGCAGTCCTGTCTAGACACCGCAGAAGGAAGATGTGACCTGCCCTGCTGAAAAAGGCACCGAGCCATGCGGCTTACATTTACTAGAATAGTGGGTTAATATAAGTTAGAAGAGCTAATACAAAGCCTGAGCTAATGGGACAATTGGTTTTATAACTTATGTAGTCCTTTTGTGTGATTCTTTGGGACCTAACGATTGTGGGAACCAGGCAGGACAGAAACCCCAATAAACAGGCCCTCATAATTACAAAAGGCCAAGGTTAAATAGTTAACAGTATGTCTCTGTCATTATTTGGGGGCTGGCAGCTCAAGAAATTCTGATGAGAAAGTGCAACTACAATCGAGTTTATATCTGCAGTTTTTGATGTTGTAGAAATTGTGGATCCCCTTGTATACAGTGTTAAACTCTTTAATATATTGAAATATTTTAATTAATATGCAGTAAATAACATTTTAGCAACTAGTCTTTCCTATAAAAAGACCCTTTATTTATCAATGACTTATACTTTGATATAGATATGTAACTTCATATTTTGTAAGAGTATGTAAAATTTATAGATGATTTTCAATATCACCCACACGACCATTGTTAATGTGGCAGAGCCATAGCTAACACATGGGTTTTATTGAAGGATTCAGCAAAATAATGTTTTCTATAGTGAATTTAAAGGCTCTAAGTATTCCAGATCACTTATATTGAGAATCTTACAACTTGATTTTATATATGTTTCTCCTCTGCTAATAATTTATACAATGCAAAGCATTCCAATGGGAGAAAAATTTTGTGTAGAATGAAGACCTATATTAATTTAAAGGTTCTGTCAGGCTTATGTCAGCAAGGTGATTGTATTATGGATTCTCATTATAAATTAAAGGTGTAATTTTAAAGTATTTTTTTTTATTTTAGAGAAAGATAAGCATCTTTGCTTTAGCCTGTGAGGGAAGGTAAAATAATAATTAGTGTAATCTTTATAGATATGTGCTAACATTCATCCACATTTTGTAATCAGGGAAAAATGCAAAAAGGGCTGAAAAGATAGAATATAGTCAGTACATAAAACTTCTGTGTTGTGATATGGCACTGACATTAAATGATCAACAGCTACTGCCTTTCTTTCTTACATTTAAAATAAAATTTAAGGTAATGTGAGTAGAAATCTGACCTGTTCTTTCTGCCTAATTGTTACATGTCATGTATCTTGCTTATTTGGATTTTTAGAGTTTCCCATATCAGCAGAATGTTAAAAAAAAAAAAAGTTGTGCTTCACTGACTACTTAATGTTACGTGCCAGGAGTATGAAAAGATGGCTAAAGTGTCCCTTTATTGTGGTATTTGATGGAATCGAAAGTGCTAAGGAATCAGTCCCAACAAGGGACATGTCACAGTTTGATGGCATTAATATGCAAACAAATGTGAGCCAGAATGTTCTTGGAGCTGACTGAAGCTCTCCTCTCTTCACAGATGGCAGCTACATCAGCACTTGCGGCTTTGGAAGACACGCTCCTCAGAGCTTTCACTTTTGTCATCGGTAAACTGAACGATGAAGGGTACACCAAGGACTTTGATGTCTGGAGCTGAACTGACTTTTGTATGATTGCCAATGCAACACGAACACACACAATTCTTCACACAAACATGGTTGAAAACATACTCACTCATGCTAACACACACATGCACACGAACGTAAAAAGAAAATGTCACTTTACACTTGTCTAATTTAGTTTATGCAAAACATTTTAGCCAATGGTTTGTTCTGGCTAGGAAATAAAATCTAATTCAGGTTAATTACACCAAGGTAGATATTCAAATTCCTAAGAAATTGTAAAACATAAACAGTAGAATAACTTCTACTGAAAAACAAGAAACTATTTATAACTTCTTTTCAAAATTCTCTAGTATTTGTAGTCTTTGCTTACTAGTCTTCACAAATTTAAATATTAAATATTTCCAGTCTTGACCCTCAGGAGACTAAGATTTAGGTGTTGTATAATAATGTTATTTCAAAGTGAGAAAACCCCAAATGATGCCCCACCCCTACATGGGCTCTCCTTGCTGTCAATTTCAGACCTTCCAGATTCAAACCACTTGCAACAAATGACCAACCATGAGATCTCCAGAGTCATGAGACAGAAGACCCTTCCCTACTTCTAAGTTATATACCAAATCAGAAACACCAAATCACATCTAGAGACAGGGCCACAAATGAGATGGCTGCTTTCTCACTGGTAACTTCAAAAGCTAGAGCGTCTTAAAATGTTGTGTTTCGTGTTTTTAAAGTTCACAGTTAGCAGTCAACACTGCAATACCCAGCAAAAACATGTCCTAATTGAATGAGAAAAAAAAAAAAAGCTTTTCCATGATAGATGTAGGTTAAGGGACTTTTATGAAGCATAAAGCTTTCTCAAAGATCTCAAAGATTGCATACAAATCTTATAGAAAAAAGAGAAAAATGTATGATCTCTAGGAAAGAGAAAGTAGGTGGAAACAGTAGCAAGAAGTTGAAGATCAGGAAAATACTAAACACCATAAAATTATCAAAATGTTGGAATTCTAATGATCTCAAATCCTCAATTAAGAGACAGTTTAGCTTACTGGTTTAGCAGGCAAGTCTTGGGGACATATTAATAGCTGAGCCTTCAGGAGCACTTGCTGTTTGTGCATAAAGTCATAATCGGTGACCAACATTCGTCTGGTTCCTCACCACTGTCTGTAAACCCAACACACACAAGACAGTGCAAAGGTCCCTTCATCTTGTGTTCTTGCAGAGATAATGCCATACTCAACTAGAATCTGAACTTGAGGAAAATCCCTTTGAAAACTACCCAACTCTATTTGAGGAGCCCAAGGTCAGGATGTCCTAGCTAACTTAGCTTTTGTTAAAGCTGTCTGTTAACGCAGAACCCCCTCCAGTTCACCAGTTATCTAAGTTGCCTGTTTGTGAGCAACCAGCTCCAACTAATCTATACTAGCTGTCGTTTGTGTGCAACCTTCTCCAACTAATTACCTATATTAGCCGTCTATTTATGTACGATCCCCTCCAACTAACTAGTAATCAGAGTGTCTATTAAAACTGCTTACTTCAAACAGCTTAGTTTTGAAAAGCTCTTCGTACAGCTGTAGAGCAAGATGTCAGGACATAGTTTCTGCCTTTAAAATCCTCTTCTGGACACTTGGGGCTACACACAGGTGCCTGAACACTTGGGTTTGACCCCATCCAGTTGGAATAAAGACTTCAGTTATTTATTTCTGGTCTGAGTAGTGAGATCCATGGAACACCCGTGCCTTCACACAGACAAGCACAGACAGCCATACATACATATACACACGACATGGATGGCAGACACACGAAGGGCTACTTGGCATGGATGGAAACTTCCTAGAAAGTCAATAACTTCTAAGTATTAGAGGAAAACTCTAGTTGCTTTTCTGAGTAACTTGGAAAAGCAGGAAAAGTTATAATCCTGCCTGTTAACTGCCTGGAGCTTCTTCCCCAGTAAGGAAGAAGGGTGCCAGAACAGAAAACTACAGTATCTCATTCAGGAAATGGGTATTCTGTTCTGTTTTCCCTAGGGTGGTCACTTAGCTGCAGTGACTGAACCAACACAAGGAATTCTGTCCTCTTGAGTATAGTTTTTGTTTTGTTTCTTTTTGGTTTATTCTGTTTTTTATTTTTGTTTGGTTGTTCTTTTGTGGTTGTTGTTGCTAATTTGTTTGTTCTATTTTAACATACCCTCTTTGAGGAGATAATTCTAAAATTATTTAGCGACCAACTTACAACTGTGAAGCATATATGGTATCTTTTCTTTCACATGAGATGTGTTGCAGGGATAACCCTTCTGTATGCTGTATGCATATATGGTATCTTTTCTTTCGCATGAGATGTGTTGCAGGGATAACCCTTCTGTATGCTGTAATATATGATGCTTCCATTGGATAACAACACAAGATATTGACCAGTAGGCCAGCAGGATAGGATTTGGCTGAATAATCAAACTGAGGACTCCAATGAGGAGGATGTGAAATCGTGGGAGAGGCGAGGCAGCTGCCCAGGAAGCAACATGCTAGGAGGGAGATAAAAGCCATGGCTACATGGCAATACATAGATTAATAGAAATGGATTAATTTAGAAGAGCTAGTTAGTAATAAGCCTGAGCAATAAAACCAAACAGTTTACAACTAATATAAATTTCTGTGTGATTATTTGGAACCATGTGACTGGGATACAAAAGCTCTGTCTCTGTTTAAAATGTGATCATTCATTTATTATTCTTTTACATGTTTTATTTATAATTATTGTGTGCCTTAGTTAGGGTTTATTATTGATGTGAAGAAACACCATGACCAGAGCAACTCTTATATAGAAAATATTTAATTGAGTGTGGACCATTTACGGTCTCAGAGGTCAGTCAATTATGGTCATGACAGGAAGTATAGAAGTAGGGAGGCAGATGTGGTGCCAGAGTTTAAAGTGCTACATCTTGCAGGCAACAGAAATTTGACTGACTGTCACACTGAGTGAAGCTCAAGAAAAGAGACCTTTAAGTTCATGCCAATGACACACTTCCTCCAAAAAAGGCCACACCTCCTCCTAGTGCCACCACATTCCACTCACTGGTACCCAAAAGCTTGTAGTCAAATCATAATACAAAAAACACATTCAATCCATCTTCAAAAAAGCCACATAGTCTATTATAACAGTCTCAAACTTATTTCAAAATCCAAAGTTCAAAGTCTCTTCTGAGACACATGACAATCTTGTAACTATAATCATCTGAAAAATATCAAAATCAAAAGGCAGATCTCATACTTCTAACATATAACATCAAATGATATACATTACCATTTCAAAACACAGGAAAGGGAGTATAGCAAGAAAATACTGGACCACAGAAAGAACAAAAACCAGCTGGACATACTCCAAATTCTGCATTTCCATATCTGATGTTAAAATTCTCTTTTTAGGTCTCCAATTCTGGTCAGATTTTTTTTTTTTTGCTGGAACATACTTCTTTCTGTTGGGTTGGTTATACTCCTTGTTAGCAGCTTTCCTTGGCAGGTATCTCACAACTCTGATAATTCTAATATCTTGGATTCTCTAAGGCAATCCAGACTGCAACTTCACAGCTTCACACAATGTCCTTCCTATTCGGCCTCCATTTAGGAACTGTAGCAGGAATAATAAAAACCAATTGACAGTTATTGGGGTTCAGCCTGAAGATAAGAAATGCAAAGTAGTCAGTCACTGGCTCTTTCCTCTACTTCACATTTAAATGGTGATCCTGCCTCCACAAATCCTCAGAATGAGAGTGAGTTGAGACCTGTCTCCTCCTGTTTTATATTCCTCTCTATTGCTGGGATTAAAAGCATGTGATTTTCTAGGACTGGGATTAAAAATATGAAATACAACCATCTGGATCTGATTTTGCATTGATCTTGTGTAGCCCAGGGTGGCCTTGAACTCACAGAGATCCATCAGCCTCTGTCTCCCAAATCCTGGAATTAAAGGTGTGTGACACCACTGCCTGGCCTCTAGTGGCTTAGCTTTACCCCCAAATCTTCAGGAAAACTTTATTTATAAAACATAAATAAAATATCACTATATTTGCCTTTTGTCTAAAATATCTATAACTAATATAAAAAACTATATGCAATATGTGCAATAACTATATACAACATATACTGACAATAAATGCATCAATAATGTCTAATCCATTTGCATTTGACAAATTCAGAGAATATACTTAATATCTATCTTATCTTGGTGAGTTCAAAGTCTTGTACTTAATTTACTCTCTATCATACCTTGCACTACCATCCAGAACTATCTTTTGATATCTCTCAACCTTATATACTTTACATTTCTTTAGTGCATTTCTTTTCTGAGTCTCGTAAACAATTAAAATTATAAATATCTAGTCTTCAACTTCATCAGAGACCTGAGGAGGAAATAAAATTGAGTAAAATGGAAGTGTAAGCAAGCAACTTCCAAAATATATGAGAAATGGCAGAAACAGCTTGCTGCCTGAATAGTCACCCAAAGTTCCTTTGTAACATTGGGGTACCCATCTTGGCCTACAGTCCTAGAATATGTGACAGGCTTTTCTATGAGGCAGGGTGTTTGAAGGAATGTTGTCTGTGCAAGGGTTGACAATCACTCTCTTTTGTGTCCTACGCTTGTCCCATTAAGAGAACATACTTCTAGTAGCAGAGGCAAGTATACTTTCTTGTCCAATGACTTACTTTTGCCACAAAAAATATACTCCACCCAGAATATCTTCAATGCCCATCATCTTCTCTGAAGTAGATTGGTGCTGCCAGGAGCATAAGAATATCATTGTCATCAAAAAGTAATGGTCATGCTATATGCGCTATCCTGACACATGTCTGGCATCAATAGCTGTCTTTAGCATGGAGGTAATTAATTAAACATTTTCTTCTATTATTAATTCTAAAACCAGAACCACATGGCCAAAGCTGCAAAGTTCTCCTGCTTACTGGGGCTGGAACATGGTCCCTTGTCTAATTAAATCTTCACAGCTTTCTATTTTCCTTTATTGCTTAATCCTGACTTTCCTTAACTTGATCTTTAGATCAGGCTGGCCTCAAACTCATAGATTTGCCTGACTCTGCCTTATCAATTTGGGGATTAAAGGTGTATAATACATCAGGTTCTAAACTTTTCTTTAATTCCTTTCTACAGGCTAGAAACTTAGCTGGGTGGGATCTTGCTCTGAGGTCATCTGACCTCCATTGGCACAAGGCATGAGATGTGCAAATACATACATACAGGCAAAATACATCTAAATATAAAATGAGAATTTTAACAAGAAAATATTTGTGGTTATGTCTTTGAGTGTGTCTTTGTATACATGTAACTTTGGTTTTACATTCTGAGAGGGGTATCAATAAAATCCTACCTAGAAGAATAAATGCCATTACTTGACTTTATCGACATATCTATATATTCAATTGTTAAGAAAGTAATAGGCCTTAATTTCAAGATTCTCACAATTTGCTGTAACATAGTATCTATTGTTTAATGTATTTATAATCAAAGTAATATCAATGCAAAATAATTTCAGTATGTTTTGGTGATTTTCAGTTGCACCTGTCTGGAATAAAGTTAGATACAGAAAAAATATAAGAATTTTTTAAGTCTGGTGATTGTTTGTATAATTGTTTATAAATTATCAGTTAACTGAGTTACCTCACAGACCAGAGAAACAGCAGCATTTTCTATTAAGTCCTTGGTAGGCTTAAGTAGATATTTGGAGGAAACAGCTCAAGGAAACAATAGGTTGTACCAGATGTCCACTCACCCAGGTAGCCAGAGATGTGCAGATTCTATGTCAAGCATCTCTGTTCAAACCCCTGCTCTATAGGGAAAGTCAGGAAAGTGCTTCACCAAATGGAGGCCAGACAGATTGTGAAGGACTGATGTAATTGATTCATGTATGTAGGTTATTCAAACAATCAACTGTTCTGTGAACAATTTCAATAGAGATAGATAAATAGGCATTTCTCATTTCTATATTTGATAAGTCAAGGGGAGGCTTTTTTTTTCAAGACAGAGTTTCTCTGTGTTGCTTCGGAGTCAGTCATGGAACTAGTTCTTATACACCAGGCTGGCCCCAAACACAGAGATCTGCCTGCCTCTGCTTAAAGTTCACCACCACTGCCCAGCTAGGAGAAGCTTTCTAATCAATATTTATGAGGAATCAAAGAAAGTGTCTTAACAATTAATGTGTTATATGAGCACATTTAACAGACATACAGAAATAAACAAAAACAAACTCTCCTATATTCATTCACTTAAATTTAAGTATACACCACTTCCAACGGGGGGGAGGAATAAAAAAACAAGCCAGGAATATGCTGTTTTCTAAACTGACCACCAAAGACCTAAAGTTGGGTTTCAATGAGGATTGCCATACCCAAATATTCAACATTGTTTGGAGAATTGGACTTCAGGTATTTCACTCTCTTATCTAGGGGTACATGTTGGGAGCAGAGCAGTTTCTGTTGCTGTGTTTTATCTTCATGCATGAGTTCCATATTCTCCACATTCAATCCACTGCCAACAGGAGAAAAAAAAAGAAAAATAATTTTAGTGTGTACTTAACACATTGTAGCAGCTAAACTTCCTTTATACAAATTCCTATACAATACAATGTAAATACTACTGACATGTCCTTTGCTTGCATTCTATAGTGTGAACAATCTCTACATAATGAAAAGTACACAGCACATAGGAATGTATAGTGTGGAAACCCTACAACACTTCTACTAGTCACTCTAGCATCAAGGATCTTGATATATAAGAAGGTTTCAGTATTTATACATTATGGATATAAAGGTGATCAATTACTATGGAGAGGGAATGTATAGAGGTTGTTAATTGTATTATAACTTATGTGGAAATATCAATATTAAGTCATAAGTTTCTTTAATCAATATAACCACATAAATATGAAAAAGTATGGCACTGTTCAAATCAGCAATGATTTTCACCCTCAAATATATTCTAAGATGTAAAACATGCAATGTGTCATAAGGAATATAAATTAGATAACAGATACAGGACTTAAAGTAATTGTTTCACAAATTGTTTTAGAGGCACTGTTAAGGAAACAATTGTATTTTAAAATATACAGGATTCATAGTAAACAGTTTGCAACAGCAATAATGCTTATTGGGGAAATGTTTTCATTTAATTATTATTCATTTTGCATCTGTTTGTTTGGGTGTGCAGACGCACATGTGCTCATACATGTCAAGGCCAGACTACAACTGGTAGAAGACAGTGCTCTCCTTTCCTGATGTCCCAGGAAGAGAGTTCAGGTCGTTGGCTTTCACAAGTTCCTTTCCTGCTCAGCCATCTCACCAGTGTAGTACATGGTGTTTAAAATGCAGTACATTTCAGGAATATAGAAACTATAATTACTCGTAGAAAAATCAACATCTGGAAATATAAGTTTTAGAAGCATTGTGGTTTAATATCTATTTCGCTTAGCAATCACGTTATTTCTCAAAGCAGAGGAATCCCACCTTGTTAATTCCATGGGTAACCACAGCGAATTATTTTCTATGAATAAAATAGTGAAGAAAAATGTAAAGATTTAAGGATGAAGCAGAAAAAAAAGTACTAATTACTTATGTCCTTGAAAATATTTATTTGATTAGTACAGTAATTCGACTTTATTTACCCAGCAAATAAACAGGCTCATAAACATGCTTTATCTAAATGATTGAAATTCTCCCTGCAGCTAACTGAAACTTTCATTATGACTGTTCACTGAGAAACCTTCAATAACTTATGACACACTTTTCTGACTCATTTTACACTATAGTGAATAAGATTTAGCTTTTCCTTGTTGATTCAATCAATAATTTTAGTTGATACTCATTTATCCATCAGACGTTTGCTAAATGTTCACTCTTTCAAAATGCACAAACAGCTGAAATCATACAGGTGGACCTAGAATTCTAATTGTCAACTTACAGCCACTCTTGCCACAGACTGATTACCAGTCTTGTTTTCTGTCATGAGGAATCCTCTTACAATAGACTGGAGGTTTTACTTCTGAGTTCTTCAATAGTCTGACAAAGCTCAGAATGAAAATGCTGCCTTCAGAGTCAGTGTACAGGCCATTCTTGTGAGTGGATGTGTTACCTGGATTCCAGAGCTAGGAGCCCTTCTCTTTTCCCATGGACATTTTGGTTATGAAAACAGTATTATAATGTGTCAAGAATGATAGTATTAAAACTTAATGGGATCTATTCTCCATTTTCTCTTTTTTAAAAACTTTCTTATTCATCTTGAATTTGGGTATTCAATTTTTAAAGGATTTTTCTCCCAGGCCAAATAAATTCATTATTCTCTATATTTTGCTAAGTTAAAAATTTAAGAAAGCTCCCCAGCATTCTGGTACATCTATTCCTAAACCCTACAAAGGAGAAAATCAAAAGTAGTTCATGGGCAACCCTCTGGAAATAAATACTGAAACATACAGACAGTATGTTAGTAAAACATTTCTCAGGGGCAGTTGCATTAGCTTCCACAATTGTAGGTTTAAGAATAAATTATTTAAGCCAGGTGTTGTGGCGGAGAGATCTCTGCAAATTCAAGGTCAGCCTGGTCTACAAATAGCATTCCATTAGAGACTAGAGACAGGTTGGTTACATAGAAAAACTCTTTCTGAAAACAAACAAACCAATAAAAAGTTATCTCCAAGAGCTCCCACCTTTAGCTGAGATGCTATTGATATTTGATAGCTGTTACAGGAGGGTGATTTAGTAGTATTCTGTAAAGAAATGTGCCCAAGTATGTCACCCATGTTCCAGTGGGTGACCCCAGACCCACAAGGATATGGAGAGTGAAAACTATATTTAGTGTCTTATTTTAGAAACAGATAAAGAAAACATGAATTTTAGGCGTTTGAACATTTGGGGATAGATCTGGACGAAGCTAGGCATGAAAAGTAGGTGTGGGAGGATGTAATCAAGATAATTGATCTTTTTGGGGAAAATAAAAGTTAATGCTGCCCAGTTATCATTAAAAAGAACAGGTTTCTAATATAATCACAGTATAGATGAGTACGATCTTAAGAGAAATAATTTCCTTGTAAGCCAAGTAATTTCACGATTATGTATTTGTTTTCTATTCATCTGTTATGTGATATATTATACTAATTGTATAAAATAGGCAGCATTGAAACTTTGGTTCTAAATAAATAGATATTGAAAGCAGATGGAAACATTGAGTTTTCAGAGTCATTTAGAAACTGCTTTCTGTAAGAAATAGTGACCCTTTACTCAATTGCATACAAGAAGTAAATCTGAAATCTGTGCTTTCTTTCTTTGTTTTCCTCTTTTACTTTGGGCCACATTGCTACTGGTGATGTATGGCTGTATGTGGTATATGTGTAAATGATGTTGATATGAGTGAGTATATGTGTATCCAATACACTTGCTCATAATTATTCTTGTAGAAGTCAGAGGAGAATGTTCTGGCACTTCCTCTCTCATTCTTAACTTTATCTGTCTAAAAGCCAGCAAACCCCAGGGATTCCTCTCAGCTTCTCTAGGACTTGGTCTATAGAATGCACCACCATACTAAGCTTTTATATGGATGTTAGGAATTCAAACCCATGTCCTCACACTTCTGTGTATTTTAAGCACTGTGTCAGCTTACCAGCCTCAGAACATATCCCTTCATGATGTATAGAGACATGATAATCATGAAGATGTCTCAGTCTCCCTAATTTATCTAATACCTTTATGGTTGAAGAAAAAGGTAATTACTACCCTGAACCTATGGTCATCTTAGATTCTAGCAACATGGATTTCTCTTGGATAGGCTACCATCAGGATGAGATCAGTTTAGCTAAGTTGGAGAGTCTATGTCTCAGAGCTAGTCATCTCATAGAAATTATAATGACCAACCCCCCTCTTGTGATTAATAGATTAACAACTTCCTTGCCCTTCTCTTAGAATATATTCAATAAAATATTGACAAGGAAAGTATCTTAATGAAAACTATAAGCTATCCATAATTAATACATTAATTCTCTATTTACTCCTACAGCTTATATCAGTACCTCAAAGGCAAGCTCATAATAACTGACCCTTAATTTGTTCATTTTCTCAGTGCATGACTTAATTCCAGAGTTCTGTTTAACCAATACTAGTTTCTTCATGGGAATGAGGAAGCAACGACCAGCAATAGCTTACTGGGTTTCCAAAGGTTGAGATTTCTGTTGGAAAACACTATTCACCAAAGGAAATGCTTCTGGGTTGTATGAAAGAAAGGAGCCCTTCTTCCATAGTTAGAATCTCCATCCTAATGAAACATCATGAGTAAAGAGTAGCAAGAATGAACAAAGGAAACATGTTTCAAAGGCTTAGTTGAAACTCCGTATCAATTGGAGCCATGTTGAAAAGTCTACATATCTTTCTCTTCTGTTTGTAAGAAATAAAAGAACAAATTTATTTGCGGCTGAAAGTTGACCAAACTGATCTTACATCAGTACCAGGATATTTTTGTGTCTAACAGCAGGCATTAGAATTGTTATCCTTGAAGAAGATGACCCCTAGGAGAAAAACTTTCAATTAGAAAGGATCCCAGAAACTTGCAATTGTCTGTTAAGTTTAATTTGAGGTTAGGGAAGAAAAATGCTTATATAGTGATGAAAAGTGCTGAGGTATTTTATCAGAAGTCATAGAGATGGGTTTATGGAGAAATGAGATGCCCAGAGAGCATCATTTTTCTTTGACTGTGTAGGTCTTCAATATTTCTGACTTAATCACAAACTTGGAGCATCTAACAGACTAGGTTTGTTTGGTATCTTGTTTTACTTTCTCTGGAGAAATTTTAAAGTTATTAAAGCCATATGTTTTAATAGTCTAAGACCTTTTGTTCCTTTTCTTTGTCCCTTCATATAATTAAGAATAAAATTCCCAGTAAGCGTTTCCTTCTGTACAAGAAAACAAAACACATAGGCAAATGTGATAACATTTTGGGAAATGCAAGTCCAAAGAACTATCTACATTTTTATCAATTTTCAGGGATTGGCATCACATTGGTTTGTTTATTTTAGCTTTCTGCTAGCTGGAGTCTATTACAAAGTTCTTCAGCTAATCAATTCATATTTCAATACTTTTTATCAAAGGCTGATATCTTGTCATTTCCTTCCTCACAAAACTTTCACTTAAATAATATAAATATGGAAATACATTGCCCAAATCAGTGCAGGAGTAATATCTAAAGCAGAACCCTGAACTCTGTGGTTTTCACTGGCTCAAAGCTTTGGCTGATACCTTTTGAAGTCTCATTTGACACCGGCAGAGGTTTGGTTTTAAATCAGGAAAATAACACTGGAAATGTATGCCTGCAAATAAAAGCTTGGAACTTAATTAAACTCACAGATTAGGAATGAGAATGAAGTCATTGAACAAATATGAGTCCGTTACTGAATGTCTGTGAACCTGGCCCCATCCATGAGCTTGTTTTCTCATAAATATTTTACTGTAATTGGGCATAGTGAATGGAAAGAATCTATACTGCTTGGGAGATATGAATTAGAAACAACACAAAAGTCCCAACATCCACATTCAACAATGAATTTCAGTGCCAGAAGAAATACACACACACACACACACACACACACACACACACACACGATTAAATATGTTTCAAATATATATTAAAAAGGAAAGCAAAGGGGGAGTGCAATGCTGAGCAGGGACAATTAACAGTTCTGTTTTCTTTATTTTACATATTAGTATGCAAAGTACTTCAGAGGCTATTTCACCTCAGCATCTTCTGTTTTGTGCACAGAGGAAATGTCCATATTTGAGGCTTTGCCAGAAAGTAAAAGAAGTTTAGAAGGTTCTTTCTTTAAGGCAGGCATAAAGTGTAGATTATTACAATTGCACAGGGGTCAAGTCAGTGAAATAAACCGGAAGATACAGAGAAAATACCAGATGGGAATGCAGCAAATTTTCATACTTAATAATTATCATATCCTTCCTCTATTTTTCCTTCCTTCCTTCCTTCCTTCCTTCCTTCCTTCCTTCCTTCCTTCCTTTCCCTACCTCAATTCCCTCTTCCACTCCCCTTCCTCCCTCCCTCCCATGCCCATCTCTTTCTTTCTACCTTTGTATTGTTAGGAATAAAACCAAGGCTTCCAGAATGCTAAGAAAATAGGCCTTTATAAAAAATATCAGGCCAATCTCTAAACGTTATTTTCTTCTTTAGAGTACAATTAAGAAAAAGCTTCTGTAAACATTTAATTGCAAATTAGATTTAATGTACCAATGGATATTTTGACCAACACTAGGATTTGTGGATTTCTACATACAAAGAATCAAAAAATTCTAAAATTATATTAACATCTAAATTTTGATCAATATGAGTAAGATCATAAGCTATCTTTCACACACAAAAGGAAAGTTTTTAGATCAAAGTCAGGAACAGGCAGAAATTTTGCTAGTTATTCATGATTTTTCCTGCAAATATTTTAGTCCTCACTATCACTCACATATAGGTATGTTCTCTCTGATGAATGTGGTGCATTGGCAAAAGACAGCTGAAGAGTAGTGTCATAAGTTGAGGTGTTAACCACATTTGTGTTAATAAATTTGTATTTTCAGTATTTACTTAAAGTCCTTAGTACAGAGGCAGCTTTGAACATCAACTTAATGCTTTCAGAATCAGGGTATTAATACCTGGTTAAGCTAGAAGACACTTTGTCAAGCAGGCTTTCAAAATTAATATTGCCTTGAGATTCTATTTATAATGGTTAACAATAATATAAATGAGAACAAATGCTAGTAATTCAAAGATTAAATACAAGAAAAATTGACTAGGGCCATAAAAATGTGTTGAACATTCCACGATAAGCAGTCAGGTGAAGGCCATTAGGGGTGGTTGAGGAGATGAGGCTTCTAGAAGGCCTCACCAGGAGAGGATATAATAAAAACAAATCAACTCCTTTAGTAAAGATAAAGAGTGGTCAAAAATGGTTTTAATATACTATTAAGCTATTACTTATTTATAGGTTAATTTCCCATTTATGTTAATTTATATGTATATATATACACACATATTGGAATAGATAGATAGATAGACAGATATACCTAATGCATATGTCATGCACTTAATTTATTTTTATTATTTACCAAAAAATTTCAGGTTTTGCAATTGTGTTTTGTATTGATACATAAATACATGAACAGGAATTATATAATTTTGAAAGTCATAGATATTTTTTCTTTCATATTGTTTCAAATATTAATAAGAATTCTTCTCTAGTGGAATTTAGTTTTGCCACATTCTCTTCCTACTATATTATTCATTTGATTTGAGCTACAGCAACTGAAGCACTTTAATTTTCAGTCCTCATCCTGTGGTGTGAGCATTGGTTCTTTCTTATATTTTTGTTTCACATCTCACTTTGGAGATGTGAAATGGAATCTGCTGGTGTATTCCAAGGCTAAACAATATTCATCTTGAAATTCTCACTCTTCATTTTGCAGGATCTTAAACTGTAAAGAAAGAAATTTGTTACATGATAAGTACATGGTTAATTTCAAATTCCAATCATTAAAAAAGGAGTTTATTTTTATTCCCATAAGAAGTGCTCTGAAGTGAAAAATTAGAATAAGTGGACAAGCAGTGGTGGTACATGATTTTAATCTGACCACTCAGGAGCAGAGGCACGTGAATCTCCTAGTTTGAGGCAAGCCTGGTCTTAAGAGTGAGTGAGAGGAGAGCCAGGGCTACACAGAGAAACCATGTCTTGAAAAACAGCAACAACAACAAAAACAGGCAAAGAAAAATGATTAGATTAGTAGTCATTATTATCTACTAAAAAGAACATGATTTTAAATATAACCCCAGCAGCACAGACACTGAGAGAAACAATTAATAAATGGGACCTCCTGAAACTGAAAAGCTTCTGTAAAGCAAAGGACATTGTTGCCACAGACCAGTCCTCACGGGACCCAGGAACCAAGGGAGAACTAGGGCGAAAGACAGGAGAACTCAGGATTCGGCTAATGACAGACAGACTCACACACGAGCGATGTCAAATCTGCTGTACTTTATTACAGGCAAGGCATAGTAATTTATTTTTTACAGAGC
>LOEQ01003319.1:136022-168660 GCA_001685075.1 Bramus lutescens
TTCATAGCAGCATTGTTTGTCAAAGCCAGAACCTGGAAACAACCTAAATGCCCCCAACCAAAGAATGGATAAAGGAAAATGTGGTACATTTTCACAATGGAGTACTACACAGAAGAAATATTTGTTCAAAGCACCTGTGGTGTTATGTACTTTCTCTAGCCACTGGTAAGCTCTTGAGTGCTGAAACTATTAAAAGTTATATATTGAACTACTCTGGTACTTAGGAACTTTGCCTTTGGAGGTCTTTCTGTTTATACTGAGCACTCTTTCTCAGTATGTTTTCATTCAACAAAGTCACATGTTGGGTATTTTGTCTGTCTGTGTTTGGAAAAGGTCATAACTGGTAATACATCTCTAACTATAAATATTTTGCTAAAGTCTGACTGGTGAGGTTGGGCCACTTAACACATTATGTCTCTTTCAATGGAATCATTTCCAGATACTGCTTAAGTTATATTTAGAGACTATGTGGGCATGTCAAAGCACTGCCTTTTCTGTTGTGCTTAGCTGCTAGTGTTTGCTGCCAAATGTCCTTCTCCAGCATACTTTCCTTTATGCTTCTGGATATTTATAGTAAATATCATGATAAATTCCTGATATGCAAAGCATCTCAGAGAATAAGAAGAAGGAAATCAAGCCCAAGGAAACAACAACAACAAGAGTTAAAATGGTATTTAATTAAAATTAAAATAATAAATGCAAACAACAGAAAACATTTTTATCAACATAGAACAATAAGGTTATAGAAAAATTCTCCTGTCTATATGAACAGACAACTGTTGTAAATTTCTTTACCATGACTAGAATGAAATCAAAGCTGTGTCACATTTCTAATTATTCATATCCCATGCATGTAGCCTCACTGTTTTAAGGAGTATAAGTTTTCATATGATACTTGATTAAATATATGTCTGACCTGATTCAAATTAAAAATTTGCTCATATACTTAATCATATGCAATCATTAATCAAAAGCTAAGTTCAATTTCAATGCTATTTAGTGCTAAAATTTATAGGTTTTCAGTAATTCTGAGAAGAAATGGATATTGAGATAATTATGTTTGTGAACTTATGTCAAAAATGAGTACAGTCCCTAATAGAAAATAAGATGAACAGAATCAATTGAAATTATATTAGTGTAGAATTATTATAATTTATCTGCAAAAGAAGAAAGGCAAGTAACAGTTCAAAATGATGATGCTTTTGCTACATTCACAAGATCATTTGCATCAGGGTTCTGGGTAAACTTAGAATTTAACAAATGATTATTAGTTGAGATGATGGTTCAGTTTGCAAAGCATATGTCAAAGAAACATAAGGAAAAGAGTCTGGATCATCAGGGTTCATGTAGTAGTTGCACATGGTAACACAGAACTCAGACCCCAGCACTGCCTGTATGAAGGCACTCATGCAGATAAGGAACTGGTTCTAGTTGGCCAGGGATCTAACTGAAGCAAATTTCAGTTTCAGTGAGAGACCATGTTTCAAAAAAAATAGGAAAGACAGCAAGTCAGTCAAATTCATTTTAAAAGACACAAATATAAATAATTGACAAACATAATAGAATGTTATTTTTCTCTTATTGAATGGAAGTTATTGCTGAATATTTCCTAGTAATGTATGCATGTATTTGTAAAAAGCAAAACAGAAATATTGAGAAAGTACACAAAGATTTAGTATAAGAACATTGTTGAGGGTCTTTCATCTCTGTGTGTGTGAGAGAGAGAAACAGACAGAAAGACATAGAGAGATACAAAAAGAGAAGGAGGCAGAGAGAAAAAAAGACAGAGACAAATAACAGAGAGAGTGAGCTTGAATGATCCTGTGTGTGAATGTAGGCACACGTGTGTAGAACAGAGAGTGACTGAGAATGCCAGTCTTTACCTCCCACCTCTGTTTGGCAAGGGGTCTTTATTGTTCACTACTGGATTCAGCAGACTGGCTGGGTAAGGCTTTGCCTTACTCTCAGTCTATTGCGTTCTGCTTCCATTCCTCAATGGGGATATGTGGGGACTACAGACACTTGTGCTGTTACATCATTTATTTATGACATGAATTCTACAGATACAGGCTTGGGTCATGAGGTTTGGATGGCAAACGCTTTACCATTTAACCCTCCGTGACTCCCAACACTACACATTTATATGAAAGATGCTTCATAAGTTTGCATTGCACGAGAAAGAATAAAACATGGGAGTTTCAAAACCTTCATGAAAATAATTAGTTCTCCCTCTGTGTCTTCTGATTCAGTTTTCCTTTAGGAACACAAGATTATAGATTTTTTTCTTTTTGTCTTCATATTTGAATCTAGCAAGTAATTTGGGCTCTCACCATTAGTTTACTTCCCAAAGTAAAAGCTTTATTTTATTGTTTCTGAAGAGACAATAGATGATGTATAAGGATGATAATAGCTTCTGATGAAGTAATTAAACACATTATTATTAAACAGTCTATAAATTCTAAAAAATTTAAATAATGTAGGAATCTTCAAAATAATTATAGGTAAAAGAAATGTATCATGAATGATACGATCAGTGAGGGATTGTTCAGTTCTTCATGAGCCCCAAAGTTTTTATATAATCTATGATGGAAATTACATTATATTCAATTGATCCAAATTTTTTTCTGAATTTTTAAAGAAACAGCAATGAATTTTATGTCCTTAGATCTAAGTCCTTCTAGTTTGTAAGTGTTGATTACTCTGTGAGGATTAAATATAAAATGTACTCAATTGAGATAATATGTAAGTAATTTATAACTTGAAAATAAAAATACTTATCTAGGAGAAGTAATACTAAAAGAGGAAATGAGTAGAGTAGGTCAATGGATAAATTGACATTAGACAGGGATCATGGCATTTTCAGTTTGAAAAAATATATCTCTATGTGTGTTAATGAAAGAATTATATTCTCAATCCTATTTTAAACCAAATATGAGACAACTGTAATTTGTTTTCATATCAGATCTTATTTGATTATTAACCAATTTGATAATTTTAAGATATAATTATTACATACCATCCATAGTAGCATATTTTCCAACAAGAATTTGATATTGTCACCAATCTATGAAGCCTATCTTAAAACTCTTTGATGAGTAATACAGTTTGTAAATAAGTGAAATCCCATGAAAAGGTGACCTTTAAGAGCTTTCAACAGCTTTAATTCGGTGAAAGTACAATTTATTTAACCTTTTAAAAATGCTCATTTTTGACAGATTTACTTTTCAAAGTTATAAAATGATATGTGAGAAGATGTGCTTTGTATTTATTATTCATAACTTGCTGATAAAGTGAAGATTTTTAACCATCAACTTATATTTAAAAATTTTGAGTACATTGCATCTAAAAACTACTGATTTAGATTATATAGTCACTTAAACCTTATGTCTTGTTTAATGTCATATATATTCATATAATTGGGTATTTAAAATATTCTAGCATTTTGATCATAATAGAATACATAAGCAAGTTGTTAATAAAGTATGTGTAAGTACCTTATGAATAAATTTTAATAGTTACTTTGATTGATCACAATGATTAATTGCGATACATAAACTTTTTCTTGATATTTAGTTTCATTTCAGGAATTTTCAGACTCAGAGTTCACCAGTTAAGAACACTTTCTGCTCTTGATGAGGCCCCAACTTTACTTTCCAGCACCCATATGCGAGGATCAAAAATACCTTCAAAATAGCCTGAAGCCTCTGGATTCCTAGGCATTCATCTTCCTAGGCACATAACTCTATACAGATATACAAAATGCATATAATTAAAAGTTTAAATATATATGACATAGATGTAAATTAAAATTGCAAAAATATTTAAAAATTAAAAATGAATTTCTAAAATATTGGGGTTGTCAAGTGTATTTTATTTTTAGATATTGACAATATAACATTAAATTTTTAGCATCCTGTAAGCTATATGATTGTTTTGTATCCACAACTTGCTCATAAAAATGATAAATGCAATGTTTTGATGTTGAAGTTTTCTCTTATTGCTGTTTATTTTTTTCATCTCATTGTCTTAGGTTATCATCACTGTTTATAAATATTTTAACTATGATTATAATGGCTAGTATTATTTTAATGCAGAGAAAGGATAAGAATAAGTTTAAAGCATATAGAGTAGAATACCAATCGACACATACCACAAAATACAGCAATACATATTTTCTAAAATCATAAAGTAAATCTCATCCTTTATATAATAATAAAAAATACCATCAATAACTACTTATCATGAATCTTTTACTTTAATGGGTCATGAAGTTGGATAAATTTATATAGACTTGGGAGATAGAAGAAATAGTTATACAAAGAAATAACTTTCAAAAATAAATAAATTAAACAACATCTTTAAAAAGATAGAGTACAGACAGTCATAGATTAAAGGAACAAAGAATAATATGCCATGCAAAGATGGAAAACACACAGAGAGTCTAGATTATGTATGTTATTGTGTTTTCTTAGAATTTTTTGACTGTGAATGATCTAAGTACAGAAGGGCATTTCATTTTACATGCTGCCAAGCTAAACCAACATATATATTTTAAAGTTATCTTGATTTTAAATTTGGGTCTATGTTATATATATTTAAACTTTCTAATTATATGCTTTGGAAAAGAGGTTGTGCTTTTGTTTCCACAGAAAATGGGAAGCTGAGATTCCTTCCAGGCTAATATGGTTTGATGGACCAAGACCCCCTAAAAGGTCTCCACAAACATGCAAAAAGAAAATACCTATATCAAAAATCAGGAAGCAGTTTGGAAAGAACTATGCCCAAATCCCAAATATTGTCTATAAATATTTGTTTACATTTAAAGGGTGTTATGGTATAGAGATTTGCATTGATATGGATCTTGGTCTATTGATACAAACATAAGGTTAATTTTGTTATATGTATATTTCTGCTCTTGATTAAGGTATTGTGTTTGTGCAGTTCATTTAAAAATGTAATGTATAATTAAGAAATATAGGTTAATAGATAGTCATCTATAATGGTCAAGCTTATACTCATGTTAGGTTTTCTAGATATATATAGTCTTCAACACTTCCAAAGTGCTTTGCAGGAAAATGAGACACATCTGCTCTGGGCAACATCAATCTACTTCAAAAAGAAGATAGGCATCAAAAAGCCTCCTTATGGAGTTGGTTAATGATTTGGGCAAGAAATTTCTCTTGCCTGGACTGCTTGATGCAAAACCCACAGAAAAATGACTGCTGAACTTGCCTAAAGGTGAGACAGTTCTTCGTGGCTCCTGTTTCATGAAGTAATCTTCCAGATATTCTGCAGGACACAAAAGAATATGACTGATAAACTGATAATATAGGAGGAACTGTCTTTGGAATTTCCTGTTTCATGGAAAAGTCTGCCAGATACTATGGGCCTCTAGGCTTAAGATGTGTGCACCAACAATATAGAAGAGCTTTAGGTGACTGTCCAGGCAGCAATCTAGGGTTTTGGAAGTTTCTAAAATGCAATTCCTGTTTACTTACATAATATTATATCATTCTGGAGTCTTTGATGAAGCTGAAGAATAAATAGCTATAGCTATAGTTTTTCTTAGTTATAATAAAAGATAGATTGGATATAAAACTTTAGACTCAGATAGATAGGCTAGATGATATTTCCTTATTTTTCCACGTGTAAATGGACTAAATATTGTAACTGTGATTCTTGATTGATAACTGTTTTATTCCATTGTTTTATTGCATGTAATTTATTGTGTTAAAGATAAACCTTCTTTCTTATTTTGACAGAAAAGTGAGGTGATGTGGGATTCCCCTCTGTAAGCTGCAAATATATTTCATTGCCATTAGTTAATAAAGAAGCTGCTTTTGGCCAGTGACTAACAGAATATAGCCAGGTTGGAAAAGATATATATAGAGAGAGGGTTGGTGGAATCAGGGAGAAGTCATGTAGCCACTGCAAGAAATAAATGCCAGATGCCAGATAGAACCTTACTAATAGGTCACAACCACATGACAATACACAGATTAATAGAAATGGGTTAATTTAAGATGTAAGAGCAAGCTAGGTATAGGCTAGAGTCATTGTCCAGGCAATGTTGCAATTAACATAGATTCAGTGTGATTATTTTGGGTCTGGGTGGCCAGAAACAAATGAGCAGTCTCCAACTAAAATATCCCAACCCACAATTCTGGCAGTAGCCAATTGCTCCACCAGAGGCCAAACCTACAAACAGAATCCAAAGTTGGTGGCCTCCTCTAGACCTCCAACACTCACATAGTGCTTACCCAGCCCGTCTTTAACTGCTCCTTCTCTCCTCAACACTATATCTAAAGCCATAACTTCAGTGGCAGTTCCCTGCTTCACCAGAGGCCATGCTGGCCACCAGAACCCAAGGTAATCTTCTAGCCTATGAACTGCCCTTACTTTCTGAGTGCCAATAAGCCCTCCTCTCCTCCTCACTGTATCCTAGTTCCCAGCTTCAGCAGAAGCACCATGCTGGACCAGATAATACAATCCAGTTAGCTCTCATACCTGAGCACTGTTCCCACTCAGTGACCAACCTGCCTAACTCCGATCCCCAGAATCCATAGCAGTTGTCACAATGCCATTTTTTTTAAAAAAAATTATTGAAACTTCCTACTCTATTAGAGGCTACTCTGGTATCAGATGTCTAGCCCCCAACTCAGGTGGAGCCCCCCAACTCCAAAACAAGCCAGTCTGGCAAAAAAAAGGAAGGAAGCAGAAATCATGGGGGAAAACACCCATACAACAAAAATAGAATCCGAAATGAGCACCTAGGTATTTAATCATCACATTCCAGATATCTAGAGGCCAATATTAGAGTACAACAACACCCAGAGTAATATGTGTGGAGGCCCAAAAGTGTGAGCCTATTTCCACTTGATCAAAGTTCAGACATTTGGACCTCACCTCTATTCCTTCAAGGTTATTGTGCTCCTATCTTAAACAAAGGTCCTAGTAGATTTAGATCATAGAGTTCTCTCTCTCATTGTTATTGTAAGCAGATGTGGCTAATATCCAGACCTTGTATTTCAGGAACAGAGAAGTAGATATTTTTCTACCCAAACAAAAGTCTAAGGATTGAACTAAGGAACCAGTTCCCTTCAAGGAATAATATTGGGTTCCACATAGGGAATGGTTTGCCTACAGTATGTTTTAGTATAGGGTGTGAGTGTGACTTATTTTGTTCTAGCAACAGAATGTTTAAATATGAATGTACCCTCCTACCTTCAATGGATCTGCTCCTTTCCTTATATCATGTTAATGAAGTTTTTTTTTTTTAAATTTTACTCCTGCCTCTTGGGGTCTGGGTATTAAAAGCAATTGGAAATTAAACACGGGTGATTTCATCATTCACTGGAACTCCCTCCTGGTACCATTCTGTTATCTGTTTTATTATTTTTGCATCTTTGTACTCTTTACCTCTAACCCCATGCCCCTACCCGGGTAAGGGGTATTATTGTCGAGGTTGGTAGCCAACAAAAATGTCACCACTAGAGCTCAGCTATCCTAGTTCAGCAAAACATGAATGTACAACACAGCTGATATACAAGGAATGACCTTAAATAAACTTTATGAAGATTTCAAAGGTCGTCAAAGAGGAAATAAGTAAATACTTTAAAGAAATCTAGAAAAAGGCAAATAGGAAATAGAAAAACACCAAGAAAAAACAAACACCTTAGAGTTAATAAATAAATCAATAAAATTATTCCAGACCTAAAAGTGTAAACAGAAGTAATAAAAAAGGCACAAACTGAAGGAATTTGAGGAATATAATATCTAGGGTAGTGAACAGGAACTACAGATGCAAGAATCATTTGCAGAATACAAAAAAAATAGAAGATAGGGTCTCAAGCATTTAAGACATGATAGAAAAAATATACATCAGTCAAAGAAAATCTTAAGTCTAAAAAATTTTCTGACACAAAATATCTAGAAAATCTTTGACACCATTAAAAGAACAAACTTAATAATAATAGGAATAGTAGAAGAGAAATTCCAGCTCAAAGCCGAGAAAAATTTTCCACAAAATTGTAGAAGCATTTTCTTACCGAAACAAGTAAATACCTTCAAAGGTAGAAGTTTATAGAACATCAAATATATTGGACCTGAAAAAAAAATCCTTTCACCACATAATAGTCAAAACCTAAACATAAAGAACAGAGAAAGAATATTAAAAGTCCTAGGGAAAAGGCCAAGCGACACGTAAAGGCAGAGATACTAGAATAACACTTGACTTTTCAAAGGAGACTCTAAAAGTAAGAAAGTCTATACAGATGTCCTACAGACTTTAAGAAAGCACAGATAACAGTCTAGATTACTATATACAGCTAAACTTTCAATCACCATAGATGATGAAAATAAGATATTCCATGGAAAGCAAAATTCAAAGAGTATCTATCTATAAATCTAGCCTTACACAGGATAATAAAAAGAAAATTGCAGAGGTTAACTACAACCATGAAAACACAGGACATAACCTCATACCAGTAAAACCAGAAGAAGGGAAGCACACACACAGACACATCCACACACAAACAGGTACACACACCTGCACCACTGCCACTACAGCAGCAGCAACAACAGAGTAGCAAGAATTAATACTCTTTGATCATTGATTTCTCTCAATATCAATTGACTCAATTCCTCAGTTAAAAAAGATACAGAATACCAGAATGGTTGGAAAAACAGGCTTCATCCTTGTGTGGCATCTAAGAAACATGTCTCAACATCAAAGACAGACATAACCTCATAATAAAGAATTGGAAAAATATTTTCCATCAAAGAGACAAAAGACACAAGCTGATAATAGCCATTGTAATATCTTACACAAAAGACTTCAAACCAAAATTAATCAAAAGAGATGGGGAAGGAATTTTCTACTCATCAAAGGAAATAATCTGCTAAGTTCAAGTTTCAATTCTTAACATCTATGCCCCAAAGACAAAACCATACATGCTTGTAAAGAAAACATTACTAAACTTTAAATCACTCATGGACCCTCACATATTAATAATGGGAGACTTAATAACCCACTCTTACCAATTGACAGGTCATCCAGACAAAAATCAGAAAGACAATTACTGGAGCTAATATATGGTATGACTCAAAGGAACTTGACTCATATCTATAGAAAATTTCACCCAAATAAAAAAAAATGCCTGCATCTCAGCAATTCATGGAATATTCTCCAAAACTGACCGCATTAGTCCTGAAGCAAATATCAACAAATATAAGAAAATGAAACACCCCCCGGCATCCTATCAGAACACCTAGGATTGAAACTGGATTTCAACAACAGCAGAAAAAACAGAAATTCATCAAACTCATAGAAACTGAACTACCTTCAAATGAGCAAATGCTTGTTGAAAGCAGAAATAAAGAAAGAAATTAAAGACTTCCTGGAATTCAGTGAAAAGGAGCATACAACACACTCAGACTTAAGGGACAAAATGAAAGTGATGCTAACTAGCAAGCTCACCGCACTAAGTGCCTACATAAAAAAGTTAGAGAGATCTCATGCTATCTTGTTAACAGCACAGCTGATAGATGAAGAGCAAAAAAGAAAAAAAAAACAGGAAAAAAAGCACAAACTCACCCAAGAGACCCAAGAAAAGTAAAAGGCAGGACACAATCAGCTGAGGAATGAAAATTAATAAAATAGAAACAAAGACAACAATAGAAAGAATCAATGCAATCAAGAGGTGGTTCTATAAGAAAATCTAAAGGATAGATAAACCCATATCCAAACTAGCTGAAAGGCAGAGAGACTATCCAAATTTACAAAATTAGAGACAAAGGGAAGCATAGTAATAGAGAAGGAGGCAACCCAAAGAATCAATAGATCATATTTAAAATCCTTTAAATCCACAAAATTGTAAAATTGAAAGCAAATGGATAATTTCCTAGATAGATATCACTTACCAAAATTAAATCAAGATCAGATATACAATTTACATAGACTTATAACCCTAAGAAAATAGAAGCAGTCATTATAAGTTCCACAACCAAAAAAAAAAAATAAAAGAGCCTAGAGTTAGACTGTTTTAGTACAAAATTTCAACAAGATTATCAGAGAAGAGCTATACCTAACACTCAACACTAATATTTTTTTTTCCACAATCGGGGATCATTTTGCAGCGAGGTAGAAATCGAGAGCAATGGAAACTCCTTGGATTCTCAAGCAAGGACTTCCAGTAATGGGGGATAAAGGGCCCAGAATGGCCATTATTTAAAAAAAAAAAAAAACAGGCAAAGCTTCTAGGGACTGGGACAAGAATGCAGTCATATACCTTCGACCTAGAATTTGTCCTGCCTGCAAGATGTGCCATAGTAAAGGTGGCACTGAAATTATTGGAGTGCCTAACCAAAGGCTTGCCCAACTGAGGCCCATGTCAGGAGATGGAGCCCATGCTTGCATTATACGATGGCACAATCCTAAAATATCACCAAACAACCCCCTAAAAATAAAATAGGCAAAAATGATTCCTATTTACACTATGTTATCTATACTATAATTGTAGATGGGAGTCTAGCATAATTGTTGTTAGAGGCTTCTCCTAGGAACTGATAGGAGCAGGTGCAAATTCCCAAGCAAAACATTAGGTAGCATTTGGAGAATCCGAGGAAAGAGGGAGAGGAAGAACTATAGGAGCTTTCAGGATCAAGGAAAACAGGAAAACAAAGCCCACAGAAGCAAGACACCAGGCCTCATAGGGGCTCACTGAATCTGAAGCAGCAGAAAGTCTGTATGTGTCTAATCTGGGTCTTCTGTATAGATGTGATGATTGTGTAGCTTCCTGTTACTGTGAGACTTCTAGCAACTTGTGCAGGAATGTCTCTGACTCTTTTGCATGCTCTTGGGACCCTTTTCCTCTTAGAAGGTTGTTTTGTACAACCTTAAAATGCAATATGTGCCTAGTTTAATTGTAACTTTTTGTGATGTGTTTAGTTGATATCCCTAGGAGGCCTGTTCTTTTCTGAAGGGAACCAGGAAAACAATAACAATGTAAAAAATGTTCCACTAAATAGCCACAGAAAGAACCAGCAAATTTATCTTATGAGGCCACAGTAACCCTAATACCAAGCCACACAAAGATTCAAGGACAGAGAATTACAGACCAATAACCCTTATGAACGTACATGCAAAAAATACTCAATAAAATACTTGAAAACCAAATCTAAGAACACCTCAAAATTATCATATAATTAAGTAGGCTTCATTCCAGAGATGGAGGGATGGTTCAGCATATAAAAGTCAGTCAATGTAATCCGCTGTATAAACAAACTGAAAGAAAAAGATGATCATCTCATCTGATGATGAAAAACCCTTTTAAAAAATCAACACCCATTCCTGATATAATTCTTGGAAAGATTAAGGCTACAGGGGACATATCTAAACATAATAAAGGCAATTTAGAGCAATCTTATAACCCACATCAAATGAAATGGAGAGAAACTCAATGCAATTTCACTAAAATCAGATATAAGGCAAGTTATATAAGACAAATATTTAAAGTTCTATCTAGAAGAATAACGTAACTAAATGAGTTGAAGGAGATAAATTGGCAATGAAGAAGTCAATGTATCATTATTTTCAGATAATGTAACAGTATATATGAGTGAAATCAAAAATTCTACCAGAGAACTCCTATAACTGATAAACACCTTCAGCTTCAGCAAAGTAGCTGGGTACAAAACTAACTCAAAAAACAAATACAGTAGCTCTCCTCTACACAAATGACAAATGGATTGAGAAAGAAATCAGAGAAACAATACCTTTTCAAATAACTGCCAATAGTATAAAATAACTTGAAGTAATTTTAAGCAAGCCAGTGAAAGACTAGTATGATAACTTCAAGACCTCGAAGACAGAAATTAAAGAAGATATCAGAAATTGGAAAGATTAACACTGAAAGTAAAACTATTAGCACAGGACCACCAAGACCAGGTTCTCCTTGCAAAGGAAATTATCCGTCCCAGAGGGGGAGAGGCCAGTGACAAAGAAAAAAGATAGAGGAAGAGAGAGAAGGAAAGGGAACAGGGAAAGGTCCAAGAATAGAGAGGAGAAAGATAAAGATAATGAGGCACATAGGTAAATGACAATTTATAAAGTTAAAAGTGGATAAAGGATGGTAGGATGAGGTGTTTAATTTTAATTAATCATGTTTATTAATTGAGCCAATCCAACAATCAAATTAATACAGCTTGATTCCGGGATTTCAATAGTTTGATACCTAGAACTTGGTAAACAGTGTCAGGTGAGTGAATGACCAAATAAGGGATTGAAACTTGAGGACTTGATTCAAAAATTTAATCCAACTGTTTTTAGAGCAAAGCAGAGGGAAATGGGGAGAAGGTCATTGCCTACTAGAGCTCCATGTTCGAATGAGTTAGTGTTCTTTCAAACAGTGTAAAAATGGCCATTCTACCAAAAGCAATCTACACATTTAATGCAATCTCCATTAAAATGCCCACATAATTCTTTATAGACCATGAAAGGACAATATTCAATATCATATAGAGAAAGAAAACAAAACAAAAATTCATAATAGCTAGAACAATCCTGTACAAAACAAACAAACAAACAAACAAACAAACAAACAAAAAACCAACTTCCATCCCTAATATCAAGCTGTATTATAGAGCTAAAGTAAAGGAAAACACATGATATTTGCATAAAAACAGGTTGATCAATAAAATTAAATTCAAGACCCAGACATAAATCCACATACCCATAGATCTTGATTTCTGATAAAGAAACAAGAATACACAGATACCCTGAAACTAACAGAAAAGAGAGACTGCAGAACTGCATTTAACACATTGGCACTAATGACAGCTTGACAGCTTCCTGAATAGAAAACAATACCACAGACACTAGCAACAACTATCTGTAAATGGGACCTCACAAAACAGAAAACCTTCTGTAAGGCAAAGGACACTCAATGGGGAAAAATGGCAGCCTACAGAATGGGAAAAGATTTTCCCCAACTCCGCCTCTGAGAGAGGGCTAATATCCAAAATACATAAAGAACACATGAGACTAGACATGAATGACCCAAATAATCCAACTAAAAAATGGAGTGCAGAACTAAACAGAGAATTCTCAGAACTAAACAAAGGAGTCTCAGATGACTGACAAACAGATAAAGACATGATCAACCTCTTTAGCCATCAGGAAAATACAAATCAAAATGATGCTAAGACTCCATCTAACACTTGTCAGAATGGCTAAATTCAAAAACACATGTGAGACCTCATGCTGTTGAGGATTGTGAGCATGGGGAACTTGTCTCAATTATTAGTGGGTGTACAAATTTGTACACAAACTACAGAAATCAATATGGTGATTCCTAAGATCTCAAGAGCCATTTATACCTCACCCTATCAAAAGGACACTTGCTCAACCATATTCACTGCAGCTCTATCAATAATATTCAGAAACTGGAAACAAACTAGATGTCTCTCAATTGAAAAATGGATATAGAAAATGTGACACTTTTGCACAATAGAATATTAGTAATGTGTTAAAAACGATGACATCATAAAATTTACAGGGAAATGGACGGAACTAGAATACACCAGGCTAAGTGAGATAATGCGGACATTGACAGACATGCTTGCTATGCACTCACTTTTAAGGACATTAGCTGTTATGTAAATGATAACCATGCTATAATCTACAAATCGAAAGATCGTAAATAACATGGAGGGCTCAAAGGAAGACAAATTAATCTCCCTGGGAAGGGGGAATGGAATAGATTTGGCAGGTAGACTGGGGACAGGTGGGATTAGGAGAGGGTGAGAGTCAAGAAGGTAGAAATGATTAAATTCAAGGGTCATTCATAGAGACATGTGAAAGCCTAGTGCAGCAGAAACTAGCTGGAATCTGGGAGAGTGACCCTAACCAAGTCTCCTACATTGGCATATGTTTTTATTGTTTGCTTTTTTGTTTGTTTGTTTTTGAGGTTCTTTTTGAAGGGAAACAGGAGGCATGAATCTGAGGGAGAGGGAAAATATGAGGAGTGGAGGGAGGAAATTGCAGTCAGGATGTGATGCATGAGCGAAGAATAAAACAAACATAGTAATAAGATTAGCAATGGTAGAACAGTGTTAATTAGTTAAGGGAAAGTCCCCAGGAAGTGCCTTAAATGGAGAGAAGTTATTTTAAATGCAGATGGTTAGCATTCTTCATGCATTGCTCATCTCTGCTTCTTCATTCTAGGAAGGAGGTCTGTTCAAGTCTCCTTTCTTATCTTCAAGACTTAAGTAGTATTTGAAATGCTAACTAGACTCAGAGTACAGTTTTGCTTTAATAAACTACTGAGTAATCATCAGTTATAAGACAAATTAACTCCTAATCAATTGAATGTTAGTATTTTATTTCTTGGCACACAATCATCTATTTAAAATATGGGACTTGATCTGCTTTATATTTTGAAAATTAACTCCTGTCCTGTTGAATTGTCAGATTTTTTTTAAATCATATTGTCTTTGCTATTATATAACCTGTAGAAATTTCCTAAAACTATACAGTTGGGGGTTATTCTCTGGTCTTACCTCTTCTTGAAAGGGTTTGCTATTCTTTCATTTCACTGAAGATAATTCAATAATCAGCAGAGACACATACTGATTACAGGTGTTACTGTTCAGCAAGAGATAAAAAGCTAAAATGGATCATTTTGGGAAATAGTGATTGTGAATGCATTCACCATATACAATAGAAATTTTGACCCCAGCCAACCATGCCAAATGATCTGGAGAGTTCAGGTTCTTGGAACCCAGGAGGACATGGTTTCATCAGTAACACCTGTAAGCTTTTACAATCAGAAAACAAAGGTCTAACTCCTGCAATATTCCCTCTCAATCCTATTTTCAAACAGACAGTCGTGGTTATCATCAGAATTACATCAGCCTCATTTTCTGAATATAAAATGATCCATTAAAAATGTACTTTGTTTATCGTACCAATTTACTCTGAGTAATGATTTGATCAGACACATTGAAATAATTGCACAAGTAATTTCTATAGCAATCACTAAAGAATATGAAAATGAAGTTATTTCTGCACAGTTTGTTAATCATCATCTGCTTAATTACATATTTTCACTTTAAATAATTATTGAACCTACTATGTACCAAGAAGTGCATAAAAGTAGTAGGGTTTTGCTAACTAAAATTTTATGAAACATATTCTTTTCTGGAAAGCGACACATATGAGTGTACATATCAAAAAGGAAATGTATTCTAAACTAAGCACGCATTACACATGGGAAGATGCATGAAGGTGGACTGTACTTTTGAATTCACAAAGGGCAATCTACCACTGTCAATCAACTTGACGGGAATAAGCCTGAGATTTCCCAAGAGTTGTAAAAGAAGAGAGATGACTGATGCTGACTATTTGTGGCCCCATTCCATGGCTCTCGCATGGAAAAAGCTATCAGAATATCAGCTATTGCTCTCTGTGCCCTGATTGGTGACTCAGTGCACTATGCTGCCTCATGAAGTACAGGGGGAGCTGCTCCCTGGCTTTAACCCGACTACTTTTGTCTGGCATTTTGTTACTTTAATGAGAGAAGTAGCTAATCCAAGAAGCTGATTGAATAAATGATACCTAAGCTGAGAATTTAAGAATGAGAAGGACTTGGATACACATTTGTTGTTGAGGAAGAAACTCCTCTACCTGCATTTCCCTAAAAGTATACAATTATGATTCAATTTTCCAGACCCAGCAACCCTTTCTGGCAACCATATCGGTATCTTTCCAGATCATTCAAGACATTATGGGAGAAAATAGTATTGACGAATGGTATCAGAATGACATTAGAAACTATAACTTCTTGTCAAATATGAATCAATCTTTCCTCACTTACATCTTTCAAAAATCTCCAAGACAGAAATAAAATTGTCAGATGCAGTTGTGCCAGGAATATCCTGGAATCCAGCCATCCTATTTCATAGTCCTGAAGAAGAAAGCGCAAGTGGGCAAGGGAAGGCTTACTTACTTAGCATGGACAAAATGAGACCAATAAAATTTGGGAGTCTTCATGCTCTACTTTGTGTGACTGCATTTCCCTGGTGTGGTGCTCTGTGGACCTATAACCAGATGTGTCTCTGTTCCAGAGCCTGCTGTTTCTCATAGAGCTTTACTACTGTTCCAGATGTTTGATTTTGCTGGCTCTGAACACCAGACACATTATACTGATCAAAACTCTGAGTTATTTCACAGTAATGTTGATGATCTGTTTGTTCAGCCTAATCTCAGGCAGTTCATCCATTGGTTAAAATCACTTTAAAACTTTATTCATGGGCAAAAGTACATTTTAGTCAATATGAGAGATAGAAAGACATAAATAATTAGAAATAAATGTTAGTCAATGTTCTGAAATGCTAGTGATACAGAAAGTTTAGAGGTATAAAAAGAAAATGGAAATTTATTAAATCATAAAAATCATTCTTTTCTGTGAAATAAGTCAAAATTTCAACACAGGAGGAACAAGATTAAACCAAGCTTTCCTCTGTTACCAGTGCTGAGTAATTTGTGTTATATTGATGTAGTTGGAGATTTATCTCCCGCTTCTCAGTTCCCAAATAACCACTCTGAGGCTTAACATTAATTATAAATATTTGGACAATGACACAGAGTTATTACTAGCTAGCTCTTGCCTTTTAAATTGATTCATTTTTATAAATCTATGTATTACTACATGGCCATGGTCTTACAAGTTGGCTGGCATGTTTCTCTTTGGGCGAATGGCTGATGTCTCCCAGTCTTTACCCTTCTCCTGCATCTCTTCTTGGATTTCCCACCTGGCTCTCTTCTGCCTTGCCATAGATAAAGCAGCATTATTTGTAAGAACAACACATATTCAGAGCATATAGAAAGACATTCCACAGTACACTGAAAAAAACTATTTCACCCCCAGGGTTCATATAAAAAAAAAAAACTATTGTCCCTGAGCCAAACTTCTTCCTGAGTTCCTGAGTTCATACACAGTTTCATTAGAGAACAGTCGTGGTTCTTTGTGTTTACTGTTTGACCTACAATCTATTGCTGTTTTCCAGGGAAGCATGGCTATTCACTAGACATTATAGTTTGGAAATCCTGAAATATTTAGTGTCAGTCTTTTACAGAAAGTTGTATGACTCCTTTTAAAACTCATATTATATACATAATAGTCTTCAATTTCATCTTCTCAAGGATATGTTTAAAATTTGGTAAAGCCTGAGTAATTATTTTGGGTTTTGATGTTTATTAAAATTGCAAACTCTTATGATTGGAAAGGGTTGTACAGTACGTTTGGTACAACACCCACTTCATGAAAAGTATCTTTTGTTCCATGTTGTTCCATTTCTGATAGATGCGCATTAATGCTTTGCTTGAGTAACTCTATGTCAGGGAATTATATTACCTCCTAGAATATAATGTTGAATAGATGGACAATGCTATTAGGTGAGAAAAAAACTTTATTGTTTTCAAACAGTATTCTTATTTATAAAACTTACTGATTGTTTCAGTCTGTAGAGACATGAAAGAATAAATATGCAGCTTCTATACCTTGGACCTTTTAGCAATATCCTGACAAATGGTATCTAGAGTCTAGATAAATGCAGTAAACCAGTTGACATCCTCTTCACTGTTCTTGGACATTGACTCGATTTGTGTGATATGTAAATATGACTCTAAGATTGTCAAAATGTGTATCTATATAAAATATATCCTTTCATTGATATAGGACAAGTGTTTAATTTCTAAATATTAAAACATTAATAGCATAAAATATTATAAAATTGAAATATACTGGAAACTTACAGGCTCAATGTAGAAGCAAAGACAGGAATTTGCATTAAGCCTTGGTTTTAGTTTTCTTGATACTATATTTCCATCCTGCCTTGCTCTTTTTTTTCAGGAAGTGAGTTATATCTGAAAAATTATTTTGGCATATTCTTTACTCGAATATAGCTCATGGGTGAGCCCACACACTTCTAGCAATAATTTATAACTAACCAAACTAATACAAGGCAACAAATTCATTGTTTTTGCTTCATAGTCTATGAAAATATATGAAAATAAATGAGTTTGATAATTATGAATAAATTTATGAATTAGTTTAGGTTTAATAATTTACAATGTTTTAAATTCCTGAACAAGGTAGCTGAAAGATTCATTACATAAATTCTTTCACTTAAAAAATTCAGTCTTTTTCAGTCATGTTCAATAAATATTTTGTTGCCTGTGGGGCCTAATGAAAATTATGTATTATAATTGTTTGTCTGATGGTGGTATAAGCACAGCTTAAGTCACAAAATGGCTTTTTGATGTGGCTTCCAGCAGCTTTTGAACTCATTCTTATAATTAAATACCTTTTAAAGTGATTATAGATCTTTCTGATTATAACCATTCTTTAGACAAATAGAAATATTTGCTCAGTATTCAAGATCTTCAAAAGCTGATGATTTTTTCAAATATACCAAACATCTTCTTAATGTTATGTCTTGCAGTGAAATAAATTATTTGATTGACATTTCATTCCATTATTATCTAAAATTATAATTTCTTCAGTTTAATTTAGCTTTTTTATCTCATTTTGAACTTTTTTTCAGATAATTAAATTGTCCAAATGGGAGCCAGAGTGATGACTCAGTAGTTAAGAAAGCATGTTGCTCTTCCAGAACACCAAATACCATATACCAATGTCAGATGGCTTACAACTGCTTGTAACTCCAGCTCCAGGGAATCTAACGATTTCTACATGCCACAGGAACAATGTATTCACTTGATAACACACTCATACACACACAGACACACACAGACGTACACATACAGAGACACAGACACAGACAAACTCAAAATTTGATCGGTTTCTAGTAACTTAATAAAAGCAAACGATTATGATAGAACTTTGAAGCAGAATTGCTGTAATGGAGAGGAGCATGACTGAATCAAAAGCAATGCACCATTTCTTCTGCTTCAAAGACTTTCTCTTCCATAAAGACAGATTAAGATTTAGTATACTTCTAGAAAATAAATCAACTGAAAAATATAAAGGTAGTATTTCTCTTTAATAGTCATAACTTCCAAATATAATAATGTATTAATAATGAAAAGCAAAATCTGACATCCTTTCAAAACAGTTGAAATTAAATAATGTATAATTAGTATTACTAATTATAATGCATTAATTTATATAACACATTATAAATTATGTATATATAAAACAAAAAAGTCACAAAAATCATTAATGGTATTTTTATTAGTGTATACTATCAACTTAGAAAGTCAGATATATTTGAAAGTTAATTTACTTTTCTACTGCTTCTCCATGAGGTCTATACTCAAGGAAGAGTCAGAGTTAGAAAATTTGTAATTTGAACTTATTGCCTCTTATAACCTAACGACAAAGCAGACTTTTCCTATCAGTTGCCACCATGCATTGTTAAAAAATGGCCATTAAGATGTTTAAGTGTACATGTTTTCTTGGAATGGGAGAGAGAGAGAGAGAGAGAGAGAGAGAGAGAGAGAGAGAGAGAGAGAATGCAAATATTTCACCTGTGGCATTTTCAAGGCAGTGAAGGATGGGTTTCTTGAAGGCATATAAAGAAAACGCTCTAAGGCAGGGATTCTCAACCTTAGTAATGCTTCAGTCCTTTAACATAGTTCCTTCTGTGGTCTCCTCCAACCTTAAAATTGGTTCATGCTACTTCATAGCTGTAATTTTGCTGCTGCTATGACTTGTAAATATCCGTGTTTTATGATGGTCTTAGGCAATCTTTGTGAAAGGGTGATTCAAACCCTCAAAGGGACATGAGCCACAGGTTGCTCTTTTGCTTATGGAGTTGAATCTCTAGCTTACCCATAATCATAAATTCTTATTGAGTATTTACATTGTTCAGTATTCTATTATTTGGTACCTGTATATTTTAATAGAAATTGTTTGGCATTAAAGTCATCTTATTGTTTTTATTTATTATCTGAAAATTTAAAGCAATATATTTTCTCATATTCTTATCCCTCACTAAACTCTTCTCTTTCACTCCCTATTCACCCAAGTTCATGTTCATGAAAATTATTTTCGCTGTAAACATGATGGAGTCTTGAATCTTTGAACTGCAAGTGCTACTCCTATTTACACTTCTTATTTATTTTTAACAGATTATCATTGAATGTTGTCATAGTCCAGAACTATCAACATGGGTATATATGAATGCATGAATGAATAAATCAATAAGTAGACATAAGACAATGAATAAATAAATATGAGTGAATGAGTGATTATTATTACTTGTAAAAATTCCAATATATTAGAAGAAAACTTCTGGGAAACATAGATGGATAGGATACACTTATGTTACAGGTATATTATTGAAAATAATTCTTTAGATCTAGAAAATGAATTAGCGAAGTTTAAACATATATGCAATTTTCTAATAATGACACTATGTCTCCATTTTTGAAAGGGTAAATTGAATAAACTACTTTGTTCTTTAAATAAAATGGGTATTAGCCCTAGAAATAAGGTAGAGTTGAAATAATAATAATAATTCTTGCTAATATATTACCTCTTTTCATATAGGTAGAGCTAAAGACCTTTGTTGTATGCAAACAATCCTGAGAAAAATGTGTATCTACACTGTGACATCTACTAAAGAGAGTTTTTTTTTAATTTCAGGTGTCAGGGTGTAAAATTTACATTGCATTTTCTTGTTCTCTCATTTTTCTTGTTAAATTACTACTTTTCTTGTGCATCTATCTATCTATCTATCTATCTATCTATCTATCTATCTATCTATCTATATCTATGCACAAATTAACTTATAAATAAAGAATATTAAAAATCTGAAATGTATTTTTAAATATATTTCACTATATTTTTTCTATAGTCATTTATCATAAAATATATGTAGACATATATTTATTTATTCATATCTACAAATATGAATTAATAAAAATAGTGGTTACTAGTGATTGATAATTTAACAAAATTTAAAAGGATCTGTGGTGAGGAGTTTTAAACATTAGATATATTCTGATTAGGTTAATGTCGTGCTGTAGATTCATTATAATATAGGTGTGACCATGATTGACACTGATATTTATCACTTTCTGTTTTACTTTGTTTTTTTTTTGGTTGTTATTAATTATTTGCTTATTCGTGTTTATACGTATATTATTATTATTATTATCATCATCATCATCATCATCATCACCATCTCATATAACACGTCTATCCTGCGGTTTTCTAGCCCTCCACTCTTCTCGGCCTCCCTGCCACATACCCTCCCTTACCCCCAGATTTGGGTTTCCATTTAGGCCACTCTTTGTTTTCAATTGTAGATGTGGCCTGACTTGGTGTAATGCCCTGAAAAACTTGACTTCTCCACCATTCGTAATATTTTCAATGCAATGGAAAGTACAACTGAGATTAAGACAATGGGAGAGATTTTATAAATAAAAACAAACCAAAGAACAAAATTCAAGGATAAAAATTAGTTTATATAAAAACAATAGTTATTGGATTAAAGTGTGACTCAATGTTAGAATAATCACCTAGCATATGTGGGGTCCAAAGTTTAATTCCCAGAACTACAGAATTTGCAATAATTTTGAATAAATGTACTAAAACATTTTTCTCTCCAAAGTGTAATGCTGCATTGTTTTGTACTTAGTAAATTCCATCATTCTATGTTAAATTTTAGCAACTTGACTTGAAATTTTATTTTTTTGGAATTAAAAAATATTTACCACATTAATATAAGAACATGATTTTCTTTTCAATTAACTAATTTATATTTTAGGTAAGAGATAATTAGTTGTATTTACAGACATTTGTTAGACTTTAGAAGTAAACATCCAAGAAATAGACACAGATTTGAGCCCACTTCATGGGATCTACATAGGTATATGATGCTCCGACAAAAGCAGTAAATTTATAAGCTTACAAAATATGAAGAGATAAAATCACAATTCTCAATATTTAATATAACATTTATGTATATGAGCTACTTTTATCTTATCAATTCAATTTTGAGATGCATTATGGCTATCTTGCTTCTTAACCTATTTTTTAATGTTATTGGAAAATTAACACTGAAGATTTTGTTGAAAATCCTACATTTTCCAAACATCTGCTTAGAACATTAAGACTATAAAAATGTAATATAATATGTATGTGCTTCTCACTACATGTATTTTATCAACTGAATTTTAAGATAACTCTACAAGACAAGATTTCATTAGCTTGATCTTTGTTTCTTACTTATTAGCTGTGCTTCTGTCTGTTCCAGAGAATTATCCAATATGCATACTTTTTATTTTAAAGAGTGAGATTACTAAGTGTATAGCTATCAAAAAAGGAAAACGAACAAGTAGATAGGCAGACAAATTGATGAATAGAGAGACATATGGAGAGAAAAACTTCATGAACAGGAGTCCTCAGAAGCATCCAACAGAAAACAATTAGGAAGCACACTGAGACAGTGATTTGAAGTTATCTCTAGAACTCATTTCTATAGCGAAGCTGCCATTACTGAGTCATCTACATGTTATGCTTGTATCTGTGTAAATAACTATTAAATTAATGTAAAATATTCTTTAAATATACATTTTAACAATACTGTCATTGTTTAAAAATCAAAATTCACCTAATTGACTAACCTCATTGACTGGTATAACACATGATTATGAAGAATATAGAAAGTAGGCTAATATAATAATAGGAGTAAGATGTCCTCTCATTCATGAACCAGAACACATAAAGAGGTAAGGTAAACTCATGCAAAAAATTACAGTGCAACTATAATCCAACACAACTGTGTGAATGGCTTCTAATTCCATTCAGGTTTTGACAATAATATGATTTGGCAAGCAGGAAAAAGATTATTTTCCCTACCCAGCAGCCATTGTCTTCAAACACATGCTACTTACAAAGGCTTCCCAGACAGATTTCAATGTAAAATTTCAGTAACTCTTTAATTTAAAGCTAGTGTCATTTAAACATTTAAATTCTCACTACATGCTATTCAATCAAGTCAACAACTAAAGCCACAAAGGAATCTCACAGAAGTTGAAACAGAGCACTGCTACTGTGCGTACCTGATTTTAAAATCAAGCCTTGATCATAATCCATTTATCAAGACTGAAAGCTCATGGGATGGCTTGCTTCAGGGCTATCACTACAGTCTCAGGATTAAAAAAAAAAGCCATGGTGCTTTAGGGATCTCTCTACAGTATCGGCATTAAACACAAAGCCATGAAGCTTCAGATGAGTGAGGAATTCAACTCATGTTCTAAATGTTATGCTAAATAAAATATAAAACTAAATTACCTCATTATAGTTATTTATGTGTGTGTGTGTGTGTGCCTTTTCACATAGGCATTTATGCCAAGCTGTACGTATGCAATTCAGATGACCAGCTGACAGAACTGGTTCTCTCCTTCCACTGTATGACGTATGTCTGGGAATTGAATGTTGGCTTCCAGAATTAGTAACATACATCTTTCACCACTGAGCTATTTCCCCAGATCAATTTCCACTTTCCTTTATTCCCTCCCTCCCTCTCCTCCCTTCCTTCTTTCTTTCGTTTCCCTTTGTGAATATTTATTTAATATTTTTGGGGTTGTGATGCATTGAGATGAAAACAAACAAAAACAAAAAAACAGGTTGCAATAGTTGGTTCTTTCCTTTCACTACAAGTGTATCAGCAATAAAACTCAGGTCACTGCTTTCCTCAGAAAGATGAAACATTTTTGTTTGTTCAAAGGCTGGAGACATAACTCAGCGGTGGAGAACTTGCATCCATAAAGTCTCTACATAGGAAAAGAACAATGTGTGAGTTATACACAAATCCACAGAGTCCCCCAAAATCCAACATGGGGATGGAGTTCCACACGCAAACTCGGACTTTCAGTGTGTATAAACACTGGAATAATCAGAGACTATCAAGCTCATTTGGAGTTGCGTTTTCTATAGTAATAAAGGCGGGGGTGAGGGATTTCTAAGGTTCAGGACCCCTGATTGGCTCACATTTGTCTAGAGGTGTCCTGGTGAATGTGTGCTGGTAGGTGATCCTATCTGCAATGGTTGAAACATTAGGAGTTTCTTTTGAATGGTCTGTTCCTGAGCAGTCTCAGTTTGTGGTCCTTCCTGCAACCAGGTATTACCTCAGGGTAAACTACTGAGACTCAGGCCTCTATTAAGCTTATCATGGTTGGATCCTACACTGGCAGGTGGTAATGGTTGGAACGTTAAATACTTCCTTTCGATGGTCTGTTCTATTAACAATGTTCCAACCCATGGCTGCTTCCTACAAAGTGCTGTTAATATTTTTCACAAAGATCCTTGTTAGATAGGCTTTACCAGAGACTGAAATCTGCCCATATATCTATACTTTTCAGGGGAAAATCTAGTATATCAAATGCTTTGGGAAATTCCTCAGCCATTGCTGTCTTTCATCTACTCTAATAAACGCGTCCTCATGGTCAACAACTTAAGGAAAGTTTAGAGTCACATATGTCATAGGAAATTATTTTACAAGGTGACTTTTGAAGACAGTTCCAGTTAGTAATTGATGAAAAATTTCAAAGAAAAGATTGTCTTCCCACGAAGTGCCTTAATAAAGAAATGTCCTCTCCAGTGATGCTCATATACAATGACATGACTTTCCATTTCTTTGGGTTACTTTTACTTGGAGGTTGGAATAAAAAATAAAGTAACGTATAACTAGCCACTCACCAACTCACCAAAAGAGTGTCCTTGTAACATGAGGGCCGGCTGTGGGGATTTCTGTCCTACCCGGCTTCCACAGCCAGCAAGACCTAAAGAAAATCACAGATTATAAATTGATTGGCCCATTAGCTCGGGCCTCTTATTAGCTCTTGTAGCTTATATTAACACATTGTTCTTATCCATGTTAGCCACATGGCTCGGTACCTTTCTCAGAGGGGTAGCTCACATCTTGCTTCTTCCATGATCATTTTAGGTGTCTGGGTGGATCTTCCTGCTTCCTAGAATACTTCTGTTCTCTTTGCTCAACCTCTGCTTCCTGTCTGGTTTTCCCACCTATGCTTCCTGCCTGGCCAATCAGCATTTATTTAAAACATGATTGACATAATACAGGCAAATATCTTGTCCATGTCCCGAGACTCCCATGTCACAGGATGATTATGATCACTCAAGGAGACCTATTTACTATTCCTTCTTCTTAGATTTCCAGCCTTCCAGATATTTTTATTACTCCTTCTGAAACCTAACAAAGAATAAGTTGCTTAAGGAGGTGTGGTGGCACTTGAGTTTGGTGCCAGCACTCAGAAGAGAGAGGCAGAAGTATCTTTGAGTTTGAAGTCAGACTGGTCTACAGCAAGAGTTTCTAGACAAAATGGATACACAGAGAAACCCTGTCTTAAAACAACAACAGCAGAAAACAGTAGTAGCTTGTGCTGATTATTTTGGATCAATATTTACAATCTGTTCATTTTGACTTATTAATGGCTATAAAATTCATTTGCTGAGAATTAGTTGCTAAATAAAGCAGAATTATTTTTACTTAAAGTGAGGAACTGACTTGGCTAGATTATTAATTCTTAGGAAACTATGTTTAAAGTAATAGTTAGAACATAAGTACAAAACATATTCTTATCATGGTCAGGAAACCTATAATTGGAGAATGTGAACAATTGAGAACATATGCTGAAATTGTCTAAAACATAAGCCAAATATGCTGATAGTTACATATCAAGGACACACATACACACAAACAAAACAAAATACAAAAATATTTTCAATACAACTATTCATTCAGAATAAAATTACTTTCTTGAGAGTACAACATGCTAGGGATTATGTGGGATGCTTTTATATATTCGGTAACTCTAGTCATCAAACATACCCTTTTTTCATGAATTTGAAAGTGAGACTAAAAGAAGCAGAGAGATTTTGTCCTTTGGAGTTCGTAGTTAACAAAGTTGTCATTTATACCAGTCTGGGCCTGTGTCACTTTTACATCTAGGGCCTGACCTCAAAGCACTTGGTTCTCAGAAAAGAAGTCTGTCTTTTTGCTTTTGTCCCAGGCACACCAGTATGGTATCCAGCTGAGGCATATACAACCAGGCCTCTAATTTCATTGCATATACATCTTTCTATAAGGAGAGATGTCTCAGCTTCAACAGAACATTTGCATTTCCCTTCATATTTATATCATTATCCAGTAAAATAATAGTAATAATAATAATAATAATAATATGCTTAGATAATCCCACAGAAGACACACTAACAAGCTTCCTATGTTATTAGAACAATCTTTCACGTATGATAAACTTAGCTAAATTCTATAGCCATTATTATGTCTATTAACCATAATCAATAGCTTTTAATTAAAAAAATCACCACTTCTCACATAGTTTGTGTATACTTTTTATCTTTTCTGAATTCCCATTTCCTGATACTTATCACACTGTGTTGGTAAATTCTAATTGTCAACTTGACATAATTTAGAATCCCCTTTGAGATTCACCCTCTACACACAGCTATGAGCATTATTTGATTACAAAGAATGAGGTAGGAAGGACAGTTCACTTTGAGCAATACCACTCCTTCACTAGGATACTGGATTAATTAAATAAACCACAATCAGCAGCAGCTTTAAGCAAGCTCTCTTCCTTTGCAGATGTGAGTGTCCTACTGCTTCCAGCTATTGTCTTGACTTCCCTGGTATTGTGAACTGGACCTTGAAATGTAGGTTGACTCCATTGAGTTGCTCTTTTAAGGCTATGAAATCACAATGTGGGAAAACAAAAATAAATGCATGTGGATTGAAAATAGAGTTCCACTGATTCTTTAAGAGAATGAAATACATTAATTGTGAAGACAAATGCAAAATAGATTTGTATTTCTACCTTTGCAGATTTACTGAGTATTATTTTATAATTGTTTTTATCAGTGATATAAATCTGAAAACACATCTTGCCAGGAAATTGGTCTTTCCAGCACTACAGTTACAGATCCATAAACTATTCCAAGGTGATTTCAGTGACATACACCATGTATGGAAATCTTCTAAATTCTATGGGCATGATTATCTTTTACCAAATAATCTTTTCAGCTCTCTATTCTCATCAAGAAGAATTGATATATTGTGGGAATTGTGATAAGATGATCCAATGAAAACATCTGTTTTCTGTCATATACAATCTTTCCACATCTGTTTAAGTTTTCTGTATAATTGTTAGACGTGCATCGTTGTTCATTTTAGTTTTTACTTCTTTCACCCTGAAAAATATTATAATAGTAAAAAGTTAGTCATTATCCATATTTAACTATGAGATCATAAATATTTGTTGCAGCCTTCTCTGCTGATTAAAATAGACATAGTGGCCATAAAGACTGTTTAATATAGCCTATGAATATTTATCATGTATGCATTTAGATAGCTGTTAAGTAAAGAAGCTAATTAATTCTGTATTGCAGGACAAGCATATTTAACTTCAATTTATATCTCTTAATTCAATTTTATTATAATCAAATGAGTGGAATCAGAAGGGTATTGTTGGTATATTGCTTTAAAATATATATGAATAAATCTATGTATGATACAGGCATTGATATATACATACATATGCAATCTTATTTAATTTTACCTAGACTCAACTGTAATAAAAGGAAATTTCACATCAAATTACCCAGTGCCATAATTTCAGATGGCACATCTGGCTGATTGTCCTCGCTTTGTGCTATTATGGGATTCAGCACCTGGTCTGACTAATTCAGAGAAATACGAGGTAGTGGGAGAAGAAAGGAGTCCACCAGGTGTTGGTAATTTGACTCAAAAGGACACTAATCTTATGCTCAATTGTAGGCTGTCTCCTCAAAGTGGGAGGGCTGTTCATATGGGGCAATTCTACCCTCTTCATCTTTACATTCAGTGCGCTCTTTTGTTTCCCTGATTCTTTCTATTTTCAAGTATTTTTTCCAATTTCTATTTACTCTTCTTCAATTCTTATTTCGTTCATTGGAAGGAGACAGATAAAGCACAGCCCTAAGAAACATTTAAGATACCAAATGAAATGGTTTCCAATAAAATAAAGTCTTCAAGTAAGTTCAATAGTTCAGTTGGGTGATCTGAGTTATGCATCTTGTTTGTAATTTGTTCTTTGGAGTTCAAGTTATTGGGTATATTTGTTCCTTCATTAAATTTGACAACAACATGATGGAGTCAGAAATAGATGCAGGTTGGGTTCTAAGATATTTTTGCTCTTCAGTTTACTTCTTGATAACACAGAAGCCTCAACATAGGGGTAATTTTTTTGGCTCAAATTTTCATTGTCTATGTTTAGATATGTGACTATGTCTGTCTTCATAATAAAATATTTGCATGTCTGATAAGATTCTTGAAAAACTTTATATGCTGATCATATTGATTGGCCTTTTAGAGATAAAATTCTATAGTAAATTGCAGTCACATTATAAATGTTCATTATAATCAGGTACTCTTCTAAACAATAGTACCTCAAGATTTCTAGGAGTCACATGCTATAATTTTATATTTTACCTCTAAATATTCAAAAGGGAAAAGATCACAAGCTGTTCCAACCTTAACAGGCAATTGAGTGTCTGTTCTGGTTTGTTGTATACTGGCTTTAGTTAACAAACAGAGGGTTTGATTTTAGCATGATTGGGATAGGGGTACTATATGAAATACAGTTTTTCTTGTTGCTGTTAAATGCATCAGACACAGAGCAACTTAAAGAAGGAAATAATTCTTTTATTTTAATAACTTTTTTCATTTATTTTACATACTGATCGAAGTTTTGCCTCTCTTCTCTCTTCCCATTTCCCCCTACCTCTCTCCATCAACTCCTCTTCCATCACCATTCAGAAAGCTGCAGGCACCGCAAGCTGTGGTAGGACCGAGCTGCTTCCCTTGCATAAAGGCTGGGCAAGGTAATCTAGCATGGGAAAACAGCCAGCTAAGCACCCGTGACAGGTCCTGCTCTCACTGCTAGGAGCATTATAAACAGACCAAGCTACACAACTGTTGCAAGCACATGCAGATGGCCTAGGTCAGCTCCATGAAGGCTCCTTATAAGTTTGTTCAGCGTCCATGAACTCCCGCAAGCTCAGGTCAGCTGTTTCTTGGGTTCTCAGTCATGACCTTGACATCTCTGGTTAGAATAATCCCTCCTCTTTTTCTTCAGGACTCCTGGAGCTTAGCCCAACACTTAACTTTGGATGTCTGCATCTGCTTATATCAGGTAACTGGATTAAGGTTCTCTGATGGCAATTAGGGTAGTCACCAATTTGATTACAGTAGATGCCTAGTTCAGGCACTGTTAGAATACAGGCATTATGCTGACTCCTGTCACGTGGCAGGTTACACTCAGGCAGTACCCTGGCCAGTCCAGGGTCCCCTAGCAGCTATGTGGTCTGTAGGCAAGTGCAAAAGATTCTTTTAAGAGATAAGCTCTGTGCATTCCTGATATCTTCCCATTGTTTTTCTGAAGAGGCAAGAGAGTCTCTGCCTCTCTCTCTTTCTTTTTCTCTTCCTTCCTCTTTCCTTTTCTCTCAGTAAACTTACCTTAAGCTCTTTTCGGCACGGAATATTTGTCTCTTGTTCACCATTGGCTCTTACCCACCACATTTTGTACCTACCCACCGCCAAAGTCTAGAATTATTACAGGCACCCTCATTTCTACTGCTAGGAGTCTTAGCTGAGGTCTTTCTTGTGGATTCCTGGGAGCTTTCCTGGCTGTGGAGGTGCCCAGTTTTGAATCCATTCTATCTTGACTAAGGGCTAGAGAGTTCAAACCTCCTACTCAAGGATGAACAAGATGTTTGGCCAAAGCTTTGGCTACTAGATGCCTTACTCCTCAAAGATCAGGCAACAGGATGTTTTTGACTTAGGGTGTTGTTACCAGGTGTTTTGAGATGCAAGGAACTAATTTTGCTTGTTTGTTCTTTGCATTATGGAAGTCTTGTGCCCTCTCGTTTTGTCTGGGATATATAGGAACTGAGAATAATACACTTGTGGCTTTTGCTTTTTTACAATATTCACTGGAAGCTCTCCCGATTCTATCCTCTGTCTCTTGTCAATTTTTTTCCCCTCAGTCCACACTCCCCTTCTAAGGAATGGACAGATAATTTGGGCCAGAACCAGTGCCTGACATAAGGTGTTTTTGTTGTCTATTGCTTTTATCAGAGTTTGAGAGTACCTAGCTAATCTTGACTGGGATGTAAGGGAGGTGGTAGCAGAAGCAGCTGCTCCCATTTAATCTGCAGAGAGAAGGCAAGAGAGAGAGGAATACTGTGTTTGTTTTGCTTTCTTCTTTCTCCTTAGAAGAAAATATTTTTCTAGGAGATGGCTTCTCTAGGAAGAGCTAGAAACTTAGTGCAGTGGAAATTCCCAAGAATCTATGAGGGTGACCCTAGCTAAGACTCGTAGCAATGTGGAATACAAAACCTGAACCTGTCATCCCCTGTAACCAAGCAAAACTTCTAGTGCAGGGGTTGGGACAGCAACTAAGCCACAACACCTTCAACCTAAAATTTGTCCTGCCTAAAAGATGTGCTAGGGTAAAAGGGGTCAAGAAATTGTGGGAATGGCCAGCCAACAACTGAGCCAGCTTAAGACTAATATCTTCAGAGAGAGCTCATCATGGACAATGCCTGGATAGCTCAGCAACCTAGGATAGAATCAAACATGACTGGAAAATAAAAACAATAAAAAAAATTCTGCTGTACTCATAGATGAATGACTAGCCCAGGTGTCATCCGAGAGGCTTCAACCACCTTTTCATCTGATGGAGACAGATGCAAAGACCCACAGCCAAACTTTTGGCAGAAATGGGGGAAGATTGTAGAAGACAGAGTATGAAGGACTCCACAAGAAAATTCAAAGAATCAACTAACCTGGGTTCATAGCGGCTCACAGAAACTGAAGCAACAGCCAACGAGCTACATGGGATTGATCTAGGCCCTCTGCATATATGTTACAGTTATGTAGATTGATCTTCTTGAGGGACTCCTAACAGTGGGAGCAGGGGCTTTCTCTGACACTGTTACCTGATTTCAAGACCCTTTTCTTCTACTGGGAAGCCTTATCTAGCCTGAGTAAGTGAAGAGCTGGCTAGTTTCACTGCAACTTGATATACCATGGCAGGTTGATATCCATGGGAGACCTGCTCTTTTCTGAACAGAAACTGAGGAAGAATGGGTGGGAGGGGGCAAAAACAGTGAGGTGAGGGGGTGGCTGGGGGAGAAGAAACTGTGGTTGGGAAACAAACAAATAAATCAATTCCAACCGGGAAAGAAAAAAATTCTATTTATTCTTTAAAATTTTCATTTGCTTAATATGTTTGACACATTCAAAGTAGAAATATTATTTATAGAAAGATAACCTTTATCTTAGTATGAATTAATGATTTATCTAAATACATTGTATTTCTGCTGCAAGGAAAATACTTGAATATATTCACATTTGCTATCATAGTCTGAGAAACAAACAAAAATCAACCCAACCACAACATTATAAAATATTATTCTTAATATTAAGATTTATATATATATATTTACTTCCTATTTTATTTTATGAGCATTCCTACATAGTTATCAATGATTAAAATAAACAAAAATATTATGTGCAATTGTATAGTTAATAAATGTAATTAATTAATCATATGAAAACAATTTATTTTACATTTTTTTCTAGAAATACCTTTGCAATTTCCAGTGTAAATTGTAAGTGACTATCATTCCTAGTTTATGTTGGTTAATAGTATCTTTTCTACCCTTTCTGCTGCCCCGTGTTTTTATATCACCTCACTTTACTTAGAGAACTCTTCACTACGCTACACAGCAATGTTTTCAAAAACATGCTCATTGCCACTTGAAACACTAGATACAAATGTAATTGTCTTCCCTACAAAGCACAAAAATGGAGGATACAGTTAAGGGGATATTGAATGATACTCACCATGTTTTAAGAAATGAAAAACCCAAAATTTCAAATTATTAACCAATATTACAGCATTCTTGGTTTTAAAAATTAATAAAATGAGAGTGATGTATAGTGCAATTGAATTTAGTAATCAAGGACACCTACAATATGCAGTGCTTGAAGGGAGTATTTAATTTGAGAGAAAGTGCTAAGGTCCCAAAACAGAGATACATAGTCAGTGACCAATTGTTTCAATATCTGAAGAATATATAGTAACAGATTACAAACCAAGGGCCAAATGTTTTCATTAGTTGTTGAGGAATAAAAATAAAAGTATATTCAATTATTGAATTTCCAGTGTAGCTTAGCAAATTTAGAATATTTAATTGTTACCTACCAGCTCAGATCCTGACAGATGGTGATGCAAATTAAAATACACATCAGTTTGGAAAATTATAGAAGTACGAAGCATAACTTTTATCTGCAATAGTCTAGATTTATTTATTTTTTGTAATTAATAGAATAATTTTTTTATTTAAAGGGGAAAACTTATGGATTACCATCCCAGACCACAGCCCTCTGCACAATCAGGCAAGGCACCTAGTCACTGGAAGCGGAGCCGGAAGCCAGAGAGTGAGTGGAGGGCAGTTGCTGCATTTTTTTTCTTTTTTTATACTTTTTTATTAAAAATTTCCACCTCCTCCCATTT